>PKMM01011814.1:114556-147990 GCA_002933915.1 Eutrema heterophyllum
TGCTCCAAAAAGCTCCAATATCTCCAATTATGCTCCAAACGTGCTAAAACCTGTAAAAGACTCTAAAACACTACAAAATAGTAGAAAGACTCTATAAAACGGACTTATATCATGGCTTAAAAGGGGTAAAAACCATGATATATCAGCTTGACATAAGGCTTCCGTTCCATAAGCTAAGAAAAAGGGTGACTGCCCGGTAGATCGTCGAGGTGTAGTTCGGTGAGACCATAGGACTCCGTCAAGTTCATCGGCCCAACGTCCTTTCTTTGTATCTAATCTTTTCTTGAGTCCGTCGATAACGGTTTTGTTGGTTGCCTCGGCTTGGCCGTTGCCTTGTGGGTATCTCGGCGTGGAGAAACTTAGTTGAATCTTCCACTTAGCACAAAAATCGCTGAAGAATGTTGAAATGAATTGCGGTTCATTGTCTCTGACGATCTCGTATGGTACTCCAAGTTGGCATATGATGTATATCCAAACGAATTTATGGACGTCAAGAGCATGTATCTTGGCGTAAGATTCAGCCTCGACCCATTTGGTGAAGTAGTCAGTCATGACGAGGATATATTGCTTTTGTGTGGTGGAACGCCGCATTGGGCCAATGATGTCCATTACCCATCGCATAAAAGGATAAGGCGCTGTTGACGTCGTTAATAGTTCGGTCGAAAGATTGATCATCGGGCCGTGTCGTTGGCATTTTTCACATTTAGCTACGAACTTCTCAATGTCTGCCAACATGGTCGGCCAATAGTAACTTGCCTTCTTTATTTTCAGGGCCAAAAAACGACCTTCGATATGATTTCCCCATGATCCTTCATGTACCTTCCTCATAACTTCGTGAATATCTTTGCCCGATACGCATATTATATGGAACTATTACATTGTGATCCACTTTATGTCTTTATAATAACCAAATATACCACATTTGTCTATTGACATACTTTCTTAACCTAAAAGGACATAAACACCTTCTCATAACATTTACCTTTCCTTATTGTCGAGTATCCCTCCCCTTTTACCAGAACTGTAAATTGTAAAAAACCTAGTTTCTTGCCGGCGACAAAACCCGTTAGAAGAAAAGCGGTGAACGTCGTTAAAATCTGGCCGTGTCCAGCTTCTCGGTTTGCTCATCCGTAAACCTTTCTTCCGGAACACCGGCAATTAATTTTTACAAGTCTTCTGCTTCGAATCTTCTCGGTATACTACTTCGAATCTCGTCGGAGTTGGGTCTGCTAATAATCTCGTCAGAATACTGTTTCTTATCTCGTTGGATTTCTGCTTTGGTAACGTCATAATGGAAGGTAAACCCCTATCGATCTTTCAGATATTGATTAGGGTTGATTAATAGACTTGGATAATTTGTGCTGCTACCCAAAATTCCTTCGATTGTCAACTTTGTAGACTTTGGATAATTTAGACTCCCTTCGAGTTGACGGAGACATTCAATTGTGAACCATTTGAATCCATTTTTAATGTTTGTCTCAAAATTAGCTGACTCATTTCGATGTTCCATCAGCCTCGGAACCTTCAACGAAATGGGATACAAGANTTTCTTATCTCGTTGGATTTCTGCTTTGGCAACGTCCTAATGGAAGGTAAACCCCTATCGATCTTTCAGATATTGATTAGGGTTGATTAATAGACTTGGATAATTTGTGCTGCTACCCAAAATTCCTTCGATTGTCAACTTTGTAGACTTTGGATAATTTAGACTCCCTTCGAGTTGACGGAGACATTCAATTGTGAACCATTTGAATCCATTTTTAATGTTTGTCTCAAAATTAGCTGACTCATTTCGATGTTCCATCAGCCTCGGAACCTTCAACGAAATGGGATACAAGACTTCCGCCACGTTTGTTTGCAACAGACAGATATCCAATCAACCGTATTAATGTCTATTCCAAACCAGACACACTTTCCTTCATACACGATGTCCTAACGGATACCCCCGAGTTTGAGGCTATTCGGGAATCTTGTTTTGGCCCGTTATTCGACCTTCCCACCCTCAGATGTCCTGTCTCATGCAAGCTCATCCACGCTTTCCTCATCAGGGAGCTGGTCAGTAAAAACAAATAAGATATGTGAATAGTATTTGGTGGACATCCTTTCCACTTTGGTCTTAAGGAGTTTGGAACAGTTACGTGATTGCCATGTGGTGACTTCCCCGAAGATTACGACCCAGATTTCCAGGCACCCAACGAGGTAGTGCCTGATGGGTACTGGAGAGAGCTCATAGGAAGCGATGCTAAAAAAACCCTAGCTGACATTGCTTATATGCTAAAAAGTGAGCCAAACATGCCAAGGGAAAGAAGACTCCGTCTAGCGCTTCTTCTAATAGTCGACGGCGTACTTGTTGCAAACACACATGTACACAACCCCACTCCCAAATATGTCCGGATGTTGGAGGATCTTGATGGATTCCTCAGTTTTCCGTGGGGTAGAGAATCTTTTCTCAAAACCATATCGTGTATTCGTCGTGGGAGCAAAGTTTTTGGCAAAATGGAAGACCATGTAGGAGCTTACAGGCAGGAAATGCGTCAATCCACCTTTTGCTTGATAGGTTTCCCACTCGTCTTACAGCTTGTAGCATTCCGTGCAATCCCAATGCTGCCCTCTAAGCTACCCAATGATGCTGAACATCCCACGCTACTACAATGGGATGGTGT
The DNA here is from genome assembly GCA_002933915.1 of Eutrema heterophyllum. Taxonomy (NCBI): domain Eukaryota; kingdom Viridiplantae; phylum Streptophyta; class Magnoliopsida; order Brassicales; family Brassicaceae; genus Eutrema; species Eutrema heterophyllum. Next base: position 117,220 of record PKMM01011814.1, read on the forward strand.
AAAACTCCGCAAAAGCAACGCACTCTCTTATACTGATGTGCTTGATAAAAATGTACGTCAAATAAGATTTTTGCTTCTTTTAGCTTATTTTTAAAGGAAATGGAAGTCAAACAATTTTTGTTTCATTTTACAGCTTCTGGTCCATCCACTGATCCCTCTCATCGAATCTCAAGTTGAGGATTGGGGAGAATGGGATGACAAAATTCTAGACAGGAAAGTTGCTTACCTGGAACGTCTTGTAAATGCTGGTCATGTTTTTAAAAAGTCTGTTTGGCCTGGAGGAGATTCAACAGAGCCATTGATTGTTCACACTCCCGGTCTACTTAATAAAGTGAAAGGTATCCACAAAAGACATATTGTGGACAGAAGGTCCAAGCAGACGCAATCACATTCCCTTTCTACTTTATGCCCGCGGAAAAAAACCCTGAAAAATGCTTCTCGTCGAAAACAGAAGCGTATCGATGATTATATGAGCTCTCTACCTGCTGAAAATCAGAACCAATGGCTGACATCTCAAGTTCAGGAACTGCATGGCCGTGTAAAAATACTTGAAGATAAACTCAAATCCAAGAAATCTTTCCGGATCCGAAAATTCTCCACCCAGCGTCTCGGTTCAGCTCAAAAGAAAAACAAACGCCTAGCTAGAACCTCTTCTCCAACACACTCCAAGCCATCAATCTCTGCCACAACTACATCCGAACGCATCATTCGCCTCACCGAAGATAATCCAACACCTCCTAATAGTTTTGACACACCCTATTTAGAGACCCCAGTCCATCAGGTAACTCAAGCCCATGAGTAGACCCTAATAGCTATATGTTTGGTGGTACTAAAATAATATGTTTCCAATATGTACAGGGAACCTTTTGTGGTCAAAATAGCTGTGCGTAAAACTTGCCCCTTTATGTCTTAAGTAGTTTGTAAAAGTTATCTAACATATCTCCACATATTTATGCCTCACCCATTTTTAAAATTTTTCTCTCAGTCCCCTCCTCTCAACCAATATGGCTCAAAGTTAAACCTCCCTATTGACCCACAGTTTGGTTTCCAACCTGGCTTTGGGAACGACATTGCTGAAATATCCCCTGAAGAACCATAGGTTTCAACAACCCCTGGTAAATATCTATCCTCATATACCACTATGACTCAGCTTTTTTTTCCAATCACCTTCACGCAAGTTATTTTTTTTGCATCGGACTTGTATCGACGGTTCTGCCAGACCCAACTCACACTGCCCCACGAGTTGTATCCACTGAGATAACTCTTCTTCGTTATGTTATCTATCTCACTTTCATGAGATTTGTAAACAAAATGAATCCAAACTGTATCAGAAGGAAGTTGGCAGTTGGCAGCCGGGCCAGATGGACATGGCCGATGGAATTATCCTTGACACCCTGGGCAAGCTGAATGCTGATGAAGAACAGGTAAAACATCTCATTAAATTTCATCAAAAAGCTGTTAAAACATCAATTTACACCGTTCATGTGTTAAGGATCAACTTCATGTCAGGGAAACGAGAGATGGATGCCGTTTAGAGGAAGAATTCACTAACCAAAACCAGGTTCAACTTGCAAGCGAGGATGTAATATCCTCAGAGTATTAACTCTGACTCTACGAATTCCTTTTTCAAACCCCTAACCCTCTTTTCAAACAGGTCCATTCCCGAACACTATTGATAAGGGTGTTCAAGACTCGCCAATCGAACAAAAAAAGGTAAAATATGTGTGTAAACCACACAGTTGTGGAATTCCAGTCTAAGAATTGGGTCATCCTGCTTACACAGGAGCTGCTCGAGGAGACCCATGTACAAGCCCAAGCGGACAAGTTCAATTGCTTAGCGCCCCCACAGAAGTTGAATTGCAACAACCAGTGGAAACCGAAATGGTGGATACCGAAGCGATGGATGCCGAAGTGGTTGATAACGAAGTGGTGGATTCCAAACCAGTGGATACCAAACCGGTGGATACCAAACCGGTGGATACCAAACCGGTGGATACCAAACCGGTTGATACCAAACCGGGGGATACCAGACCCGTGGATAACAAACCGGCAGATACCAATCCGGTGGATAACAAACCGCCGGTTACCGGCCTTGTATTACCGATGGACAACCATTCCACTGCAAATGCTTCAACAGATGCACAGGTTCCTGTGGATACCCAAACTGCTGCAAATCTGGAGCACTCAAAACAAGTTAAAAGTGGACAGCCACCGGTGGTCAACCCAGAAATTGCTGACCAAACCCATTGTGGGGAACAACTACAACTATTGACGAGGAACAACCAGAACACGAGGTCGGTATTCCCCAATGAAATTATAATTCTAGCAAATATTTGTTGTCACCCGAGAATGACAAAGAGGCAACATTTTTAACTTCTTTTCTCTGTCCAAACATGTATCCAACACAGTCCTCTGAAAAGTCCCTTTTGGACGTCAGCAATTCATCCCCTCCACCCAAAAGGCAGAAGCACTACCCCTCAATTAAGGAGCAACAACTCGCTCAATTTTTCATTTTTAACACCCCCCCCGGTGCAAATGACCTTCTGCCGTCAATTAACCCCAACGAATTTGAGACTTTTCGTGAGACACTCTCTGCATGCTTAAAAGTGTACGTCCATTTATTCTATTCCCCTATTAACCCCAACTCCTCCCATTTTCTAATATCATGCTTTCTTTGTACTCAACAAACACTTGACCGCACATGGCTACGAATTCGACAACGAGTTCCTCTTACTTCTTGCACAGCCACAACAATGGACCACAACTCTGGTATATCATTCTATAATGCTTGAATTCCCATCCAAAACAATCCCAGCACAACAATGTACTCACTCCTCTTTACTGTGTTTGTCTAACAAATACAACACATGGAGGTCCTTATGTCATTCCTTGGAGCTCGGCACAACAATGTACTCAGCATCGAACGCTCTTGCTTTGCTTGCCCTTCAAGGAAAATACCGCTCCTTCAGAGCTGCGAAAGACAAAAAACGGCATCGATGGGATGACCATCTTACAAAGTTTGTACAGGAGCCGAGCAAGAAGTGGATGGTGGATGTCGACACTGTTTATGCACCGATGATTTGGGGTGACGACCATTGGGTTGGTCTGGCAATCAATTTAAAAGGTTGGTTTGTAGAGGTACTTGATCCCTTCCCTTCCCTAAACTGTGAGAGGAAAGTTGCAAAATTCATGGAACCCATTATTGGGTTTCTCCCATACATCGTTCATAAGCTATGTCCAAACAAAGTTACAAAGGATTACAGTTTAAAACCGTTCACTTGTCAACGCGTTATGAGGCTGTACGAAAATATTAGAGGTCGTGAATGCAGCCCAGTCATACTGAAGTTCCTAGAGATGCATGCCAATGGGGACCCTGATTCAGGTATGTCTGGAATCACAGACGACATTGTTGATGCATTCAGAAAACAGTACGCTATGGACCTTTACCAGGAATTAGTTGTTCCAATCTACTATCCTCCCCCCTCTCCTTAGGAACCATCAATCAATTGTACCTTTATCTATGTTTTTGTATTTTCTTGGCTGTGTTATTGTACTATCTACGCTCATGTATCTCTTTTTGGTATTCTTTGTTCGCCATGGACCTTTACCAGGAATTAGTTGTCTTCATCTACTGATATGCTACAAAAATGTTTTGTATTAGTGTTATGAAATTGTGGCAGGTTGATGACCCTCCGTATCCACTACCCGTGTCCATAGATAGTATCCCCAATGAGTATATAATCGGCCATTTTTGCGATTTTTAATTTTGCTTCCAAAAACGGTGACGTAGTATTTTACAAGCATTAGGTTTCCCAAAACATTGGCAAACCATTCACTCATCATAACCCTTCGTCTAGATTCTTTCACTAACCAGTATCCACTAACCATTATCAACTATTTTGTATCCACTAACCAGTATCCACTAAACAGTATCTGACGAGGCCGGATCCATTTTTGAACTTTTAAAAAATGTGGCCTTTGCAAATGTGGCCTTTGCAGGATGAGCTTTTAAAAAATGTGGCATTTCCAAATGTGGCATTTGCAAATGTGGCCTTTGCAGGATGAGCGTATCCACTAACCATTATCAACTATTTTGTATCCACTAAACCTTATCCACTCAACCGTATCTAGTAACCCGTATCCATGTTAGAGCTTTGCAGGATGAGCTTTTAAAAAATGTGGCCTTTGCAAGATGTGGCCTTTGCAAATGTGGCCTTTGTAGGATGGGCTTTTAAAAAATGTGGCCTTTGCACTAAAAATGTGGCCTTTGCAGGATGATTTTTTAAAATTCCTATCCCCGAAAACGAGTCCATCCGCATCCACTACCCCTCTCCATAGATAGTATCCCCAACGAGTATATAATCGGTCATTTTGACGATTTCCACTACCAAGTGTCCCCTAACTCCTATCCACTAAAGGGTGACGTAGTATTTTACAAGCATTAGATTTCCGAAACCATTCACTCATCATAACCCTTCGTCTAGATTTTTTCACTAACAAGTATCCACTAACCATTATCAACTATATTGTATCCACTAACCCATATCAATTAACCGAATCCCCCAATTTGATTTAGTTTTTGTTAGATACGTCATTGAGTAGAATTAGATAACATTATACAAACAGTTAGATTCCACTAACCAGTATCCACTAACCATTATCAAATTTTTGAAACACACTAACCCCTATCCATTAAATCGTATCCACTAACCCGTATCCCCCAATTTGATTTAGTTTTTGTTGGATAAGTTATTGAGTAGAATTAGATAACATTATACAAAGAGTTAGATTCAAAATTAACAACACATGGGTTTACATCCAGCCTTACAAAACATTGTAAACTTCCCCTACCTAATACCCCGATATTACAATTTGCCTGACGATGTCCTTACAAAATATATATATTGGACCAGGGATCCTCCGAGTTCACCCAAAAGCCGCCAAGGGAAAAACATACCTCTACATGCCTCTACTTACCCGAAAAGACGATCCATATGATCATTAGGAAACCCATCACCAAACCAACGCTAACAACCTGTTTCACCTCCTTTTCAGTTAAGATGCCGCTTATGTCAGGACATGTGCTCTTAAGCTCTAGAACAACCCCCTTCAGCTCATTGTACCCTTCTTTAATCTCTTTCAGAACCCCCTCAAGCTTAAGTATGTCCTCGCGAGCATTCTCAAGTTTTCGCCACATCATACGCGGCTCCACTTCCACCTCATTGTCATCCATCATAAAATAACGGAGCCGAGAAGCAAGGTCTCTATGTTGACACTTCTGCTCCCTGAATTCCTCCATTACCGCCACATCCCACCATTTATGCAGATTGCAACCTCCCTTCTACTTGAACAAGGTTCAAATTATCATTTTTTTAAATATTTCCCTATCCAATCTATGACATTTATGTGTACACAAACATAAATGTCAGATCCGACACCCATACCTCTCTCCTTTCGCATCTGAAGAATCGTCTGAGATAATTATCAATAGTCTCCGATGTGTCCATTAAAGCAGGCAATCCACAGAAACATTTGTCTGGAATCCCTTCATTAAAGCAGGCAATCCACAGAAACATTTGTCTGGAATCCCTTCATCAAAGGCGTCACGAGCCATTGACACCAAGCTTTCTCTCGACGATGAACTCAGACTGTAGCTCATAGGCATGGTCCCGGCGAACTCAGGCTGCTACATAAATGTGAAAACACCAAAAAAATGAAGTTGATTCCAGATTCGATGGTAAAAACCTAAATGTTTTTGGTAAAAACCAAAAAATGCTGGTCCACCCACAAAAAGTTGCCAAATTCGGAATTCGCAGATTATAACTCACCTTTCGATTCCCCAAAAAGCTGAATACTTCACAATTGTAAATAGGTAAGAAGACGCCGTCCAAGCATAGGGTAAACTGTTAAAACGAACCTCTTTATAGCGATGGTAAAACCCTAAATTTCGGCCCTTTTTCGTAATTTACCCATAGCAGTCTTTAACCCAAATCCGGAACCATCCACAATTCTATGTACATATGCAGCCGGTCCACCATTTATTATCCATATCCTCAGTGCGTTTCTCGTTTATTCCTCGAGTTTCTGTCCATCGTTCCGACAACCCCATCTATAGCCGACTATAAACAACACAGTTGTTACACTATAAAAAAACATCGTTTATTACAAAAAACAAAGAATTCTCAATTTTGGTTTCAAACTCGAACCCAATAATTTAAATCTCAACATATTTTTATGACCAAAAAAAAAAATTGATGTGTCTACTGGATGGGTTGCTCAAAGGTCACGTCTTAAACCATAACTCATCTTCTCCAATCGACACCTATCCTGTTCTAAACCAGAAGTCATATTCTCCAATCGACACCCATTTTCCTCTCTTCTCCCCCACTAACTATAACTCCCTCCCCTGTTCTATATAGAAAGGAACTCCCACTCACCAAATTTTTTTTACAAATATGGGAAGTTCTTCGATTAGTGATTTGGCTAAATCCAAGATCGCTCTAAGGGAGTTTAATGAACTCTCTCAAGAGGACCATTTCCTAAAAGATGTCGATCTTACCTTCATGCATTGCCCTAGTTGGTTGATTGGACCGAGATCAGAGCTTTTCGTTTGGCTTGCCTCCACCGTCGTAATCCCACATCACTTTTCTTGAAGGGAGCTTCTGATTTCTTATGCTTTCATAGATTAGATGATGGCCTTGCTATGCTCGGGGAAGGCGCTCAATGAGGTGGCATGATGGCCAAGTATTGTTTCACCATGCTTCGTTTAGTTTTGGAAGGCAACGACAACGGGTTCTGCACTTTCGCTCACATCCGCCGTGAAGACGCTGTCAGTATGAGAACGGCCATCAAAGTCTCTGATAGACGAGCCTGGTCATATCCCCTACCGGTACAGTTCGTTCAACGAAAACAACTGTTGCAATTAAGTATAGCGGGCTCCAAATGTGGATGTTCAACCAACAATTGGGGATGGCAACTCCATGAGAAGGTTTGCAACTCTTGCTTTTGGAAACTAGAGACTTCTCTTTTCTGTGAAACGATGCCTGACCATGTTTTGGAATGGCCTTATTAGTGTACTCAGTCTTCAAATGATTGCTGATGCTGTCTCTTACTTTTAAATGGCCTTACCATACTTCTTTTGGACCATTTTCTTATAAGGCCATGCTTTTGGTCAGCTATAGAAGGCCTTATCTATGTTCCCTTTTAATTTATAGAAAGAAATCGTATCAACCCTCCACTTTTTACTATCATTTTTCGTCATATACTACTATATATTTTGAACGACATACCTCCACAAAGAAGTTTTGTAAGCGTATCCACAAATTGGTATCCACTATATTTTGAAAGCATATCCACAAATTGGTATCCACTATATATTTTGAACAACATACCTCCACAAAGGAGTTTTGTTTTTTGTTTTTTATATTTCTAGACCATAATTGTTATTACAACATTCCAGAAACACCACTATTTTCACATTACATAATCCTATTTGGCTTGCTTCTCCATTGCCATGCATCCATACTATTAATCAACCAATTAATGGCCAGAGATTTGTGGACCACGATTGCAGCATTTTTCCAGTCCCCTTTAAGTGGATAATGTTTCGTGGACATATAAATCAGTGACAAACAAAACACAACTTATTTAAGTGGATAATGTTTCGTGGACATACAAACCAGTGACAAACAAAACACAATTGTTCAACTGAACAATACCTAACCCGCATCAATATGCCTTCGCCACAAGTACATAACCTAATCAAAATGTATGTTAACTATATAGCCAAGGACTACAAAAACAAACGCCATACTAAACCAACCCAAAATACTCCCAACCAAATACAAACTTTTACTTCCAAAAAACTACCTCCACCCATACTAACTTCTTCAAATTAGATTCATGCACCTGTTGTGACCTGATATCCTACACCTTGTACACTTGTTTGGCACCGTTTTCTTCACCCTTGTAACCTGCCAAAATGATATGCTCAAATATAATACCCTAAAGTACTAAAGTAGTAGTTGCAGTACGTTAGGGGTCGAACCACAAAGACTCAAGATATCACTCAATAGATTGCAAGATTTGAATTAAGCTAAGTCAATAGATTAAACATAAAACAACTAAGATTATCAAGTGGGTTGTAAACTCAATGGGGAAAACTAGGTTCAGGGTATCTCTCGGGAAATCTGAGAATGCAGACAAAATAATCTATCAGAATTCAGATTAAGCAAGGTTTTTGAACTCAAATCACTAAGTTATAATTAACTAACTTTCGTTGCGAGAATTATCTAAGTCCAAATCCTAGAATTCCAAATTTCTTTGCTAATCCTAAAGATCTAAACCAGCTTTAGTGTTCAGGTTTGATATGTTCACAAAACAACTAAACCAAATTTCTTTGCAGATAGTTATTTTGCTCACCCTAGGTTCTGTCAGGTTTCCAATCACACTTTCGTGTCTAATTGATTAGCCTAAGATCTAAGTTCTAGGTGATCAAGCTAGAATTAGCACTAAGAACAACCTATGGTAAAGAACTTAATTGATTATGAATCCTAATAAATCGATCTATCTAACATACAGAGAAATCCTTTTATGAGAACCCTAAACCTAAAAGAGAACTACTCAGACATGGAGATTAAAGAAAAAAACATGACTGAATAATACTTCAATAGATAAAATAAGAATAGAGTAAAACAAGGGTTCGAAATCTTCTCTCTGACGAACAAAGTTCAGACTTGTCTCCCTCAAAAACTCTCGCAACAAAAACCAGAATAGAATAAAGCATAGCCAACAAAAGTGGCTGAAAAACCTAATTATAATGCTAAAACACGTTTTGGGGCTTATTGTAATTATTAAAGACTTTTGGACCAAAAAGCAGTTTCTTCAAACTTCAGAAAAGTCGCGACTCTTGTTTCTCTGCAGTCGGTATCGATCGATACCATAAGTGGTATCGGTCGATACTCGGGCTCCAAATCGACCTCTCAGCTACATGATCTCTGCTTTGCTCCAAAAAGCTCCAGAATGCTTCAATATCTCCAATTATGCTCCAAACATACCTAAAACCTGAAAATACTCTAAGAGACTCCAAAAACACTAGAAAGACTCAATAAAAAGGACTTATACCATGGTAAAAAACGGGTAAAAACCATGATATATCAACTCCCCCAGACTTAGCCTTTGCTTGCCCTCAAGCAAGCAGGAAACCAAACCAGAGAAAGAAGTTTGAAAACAACGGAGACTCACCTGTTCTTGAACCACTACAATGACCCTTTTTCCTAATGTCTTCTCATCACTTTACCAGTTCTAGATCTAACCACCATGTACTTCTCCGTAGACATTCGCAGCTTCCCCAAACTCCACACATTATTTCACAACATTATCTATCCAAGCCTTCATCGCCAGTTTCATCACTGTAGTCAATGCCAAGAACCTTCTAGACTCTTTCCCATACAATATCATGACAAAAGAACCACCCAATTTTCACACATTTTGGTATTGTTTCCTCTCCCCCAGACTTATTTCATTTCATGCTCTTCTCTTTTTTTTTTTTTTATTTATTTATTTTTTTTGCACATACAAATCAAAGTTTGAGACGCGAGTATTGATGGTGTTTGCCACCTAATCCCCGGTTCTTCCCCTCTCAATGTATCAAAGACGTAGGCGAATAGTGGTATCACGGGAAATTTTCCTAACATCGCTTCCAACATTTGTGTGATCATTCATTTCCAAATAGAATAATGGGATCGCTGGAAATTTTCCCAGCCCTCTACTCAGAAGAAAATTATTTCATATTTTATGCTCTTATTTATTAACTTATAACAGGGGAGAGAGATACCATTACTTTAAACACATGGGTTCCTTTGTCATATATGAATGAGGAATCAAGCTCTAATGAACGCTAACCACATCGATGAAGTGCAAAAATTTGGCTCAGGCTCGAATGAACTCTGCTGAAAACATGGGTGTCTTCTAGTTAACTGATCAGCCTTTGGATTTTTCATTAGTCCGATCTAAAACTGATTCTATAACAATGGACACTCAGAAGCAAAGTCAAAACAGTAGATTCAAGAACAAGATCATAATCTCCAACAGGTTTTGACTCAATAAAACAAATTTGACACAAAAAACGACTGACTCTAAGAAAAACAAAAACGTTGTCAGCAACTACCTCCCCCAGACTTAAACAACACTGTCCCCATTGTTATCAAGCCTAGAGTTGGTAAAAGAAAAACAGAAAAGCTGAGTGGGTTGGTGAAAATCGAAGGAGGCGTACCTGAGTGACGGGTATCGACCGATACCGTGCTGGTATCGATCGATACAAGGGATATTGGTCGATGAAATTTTGACATCGATCGATCGGTAGCTCACGGTCCCTTAAGAAATACCCAGCTCCTTTGTCGTGTGGATGGTGTCGATCGATACCGGGTGGGTGTCGATCGATACTGCTCTTCTGAATCTGCTGCACGTGAAACACAAGACACAAAACCAAAAACAAAAATAATAGAAAAACGTATGTACAGACTTACCAGTGGGTTGCCTCCCACCAAGCGCTTGTTTAACGTCACGAGCTTGACTTTACTGACATTCAGGCAGTGGGGGCAGTGGGTGCATCAGCCAGAGGCACAATGTGTCCGTCTGGAATCTCGGCTTTCGCCCAATAGTGTTTCACCCTCTGTCCATTGACAGTGAACTCCTTGCCTTCAGCACTTATCAACACAACTGCACCGTGTGGTCGGACTTCCTTGATGGTGAAGGGACCTGACCAACGAGAACGCAGTTTTCAGGAAACAATTGCAAACTAGAGTTATACAGAAGTACCTGGTCATTGGGTTCAAAGTGTCGAGAGAAGATCTTCTTGTCGTGATACGCCTTAGTCCTCTCCTTCTATAGCTTCGAGTTCTCATAGGCAAGGTGCCTAATCTCATCCAGCTTGGTAGACCAATCATTCCGAGTTGTACCCACAATCTTTTCCAGAATCTATTTGATCTGCCTGTTGGAGACTTCGACCTGCCCACTAATCTGAGGATGATATGGAGTGGCCACACGATGATTCACACCATGCTTCTTCAGCAGCTTCTCGAAAAACTTGTTAATAAAGTGAGTGCCACCATCACTAATAACAATATGAGGTACCCCAAATCGAGGGAAAATAATGGACTTAAACAGCTTAAGAACCACTGAAGAGTCGTTGGTTGGACTAGCAATCGCTTCCACCCATTTGGACACATAGTCCACATCAACCAGAATGTACCTGTTCCCTCTTGATGAAGGAAAAGGACCCATAAAATCAATGCCCCAGCAATCAAAAACTTCCACCTCAAGGATGAAGTTCGGTGGTATCTCATGTCGCTTACTGATCTTCCCTCTCCTCTGACAGACATCACACTGTGAGATAAAGGCATGAGCATCCTGAAACATCGTAGGCCACCAAAAGCTTGCTTGAAGAACCTTGGAAACTGTCTTGAAAGTAGCAAAGTGTCCAGCATACTCAGACCCATGGCAATGGTACAACACCTCTGGTACCTCAGACTCTGCAATACATCTTCTGTACATCCCATCAGAACAGTGCTTGTACAAGTAAGGTTCATCCCATAAGAATCTCCTTACGTCACGCATGAATTTCTTTCTGTCATACTTCTGTAGGTGCTTAGGCTCGTCAGCTGCAGCAAGATAATTGGCAATATCAGCATACCAAGGTCGAGCAGGAGTAGCCACAGTAGCTAGAAATTCCTCAACATCAAAGTGATCCATAGGCAAAAATGGTCTGGCTGGCGACGGGTATCGACCGATACTAGGTGAGTATCGATCGACACCAAAACCTGTGAAACCCAGTCTCGATGAAGTAAATGTTCTCCTCAGGTAGGAAATCATCAATAGGCACATCTTCATCGATCCTCATCCTCGAGAGGTGGTCTGCAACTCCGTTCTCGACGCCCTTTTTGTCCTTAACGTCGATGTCGAAACCTTGGAGTAAAAGGACCCAACGACATAGGCGAGGCTTGAGATCCTTGTTCTGCAGCAAGTACTTGAGAGTTGCATGATCTGTGTGGACAGCCACTTTACTCCCAATCAAATAAGATCAAAATTTTTCAAAAGAGAAAACAACTGCAAGTAACTCCTTCTCTGTGGTGTTGTAGTTCCTCTGAGTATCATCCAATGTCCTGCTGGCATAATAGATAACATGAAGTTTCTTGTCTTTCCTCTGACCCAAAACTGAACCAACTGCAAAATCGCTCGCGTCGCACATAACCTCAAAAGGTAGATTCCAATCCGGAGGTTGGACAATAGGAGCACTCACCAAGGCTTTCTTAATATGCTCAAAAGCTGCAAGGCAATCAGGGGTGAAATCAAATGTGACTTCTTTACATAACAGGGCGGTGAGTGGGCAGGCAAGCTTGGAGAAGTTCTTGATGAAACGTCGATAAAATCCAGCATGACCAAGGAAGCTTTGAATGTCTTTCACAGATTTCAGTGGTTGTAGGCTTCTCATGACTTGAATCTTAGCTTTGTCAACCTCGATCCCAACCTTAGAAACCTTGTGCCCAAGAACGATGCCCTCCTGAACCATAAATTGACACTTTTCCCAATTAAGGACCAAGTGTTTCTCCTCGCATCTCTGTAGCACCTTGCACAAGTTATCCAGACACTTCTTGAAAGACGATCCATAGATTGAAAAGCCATCCATGAACACCTCCATAAACTCCTCAATCATGTCTATGAAGATAGACATCATACACCTCTAAAACGTTGCTGGAGCGTTACATAATCCAAATGGTATTCTGCTGTAGGCGAATGTGCCATAAGGACATGTAAAGGTCGTCTTCCCCTGATCCTCTGGATGTATAGGAATCTGGAAGAAGCCTCAGTACCCATCGAGAAAACAGTAGTATGGGTGACTCGCTAATCTCTCAAACATCTGGTCAATGAATGGCAATGGGAAGTGATCTTTCCTTGTGGCCGCATTCAACTTCCTGTAGTCAATACACATCCGATGACCAGTGATTGTCCTTGTAGGAATCAGCTAATCCCTCTCGTTCTTCACCACAGTGATTCCTCCTTTCTTGGGCACAACGTGAACTGGGCTGACCGAAGAACTATCTAAGATGGCATAAATGATCCCTGCTTCCAACAGCTTCATCACCTCCTTTCTGACCACTTCCTTCAGGTTTAGATTCAGCCTTCTCTGATGCTCAATTGAAGCCTTTGACTCGTCTTCAAGGTGAATCATGTGCATGCATAGATATGGGGAGATACATGAAATGTCATCAAGAGAATAGCCGAGAGCTTTGCGATACTTGCGCAGCTTGCTCAGCAGTAAGGTAATCTCTGCGTTGTTCAAGGAAGCTTTAACAATCACATGATATGTGGAATTGGGGCCAAGAAAAACGTACATTAGGTTCGCTGGAAGTGGCTTAAGTTCGATCTTAGGAGCTTTCTCCTCACTCCAATCACCAAGCACATTAGCTTTCTTAGGAGTTTCGGTCAACTCCTCTATCGCGCACGCCTGGTATCGATCGATACCCTCAGTGGTGTCGGTCGATACTGCTCCAGTTGTGTCGAGCATCTTGGCATATCCAACAACATCTTCACTCAAGTACACCTCTGAATCAGTTGAACAGACCAACGCCCTCTCTAATGGATCCTCAGAATGCATCTCCAGAAAATACTCTTCAGCTATGTCATTGAAGGTATCGACAAAGAAAGTTTGCCCATCGATGGTTGGTCTCTTCATCATCTTCTCCATGTTAAACGTCATGACCAAATCACCAATGTTAAGAGCTATCTTCCCATTCCTGCAATCAATCAAAGCACCAGCTGTTGCTAGGAATGGCCTTCCCAGAATAAGAGGGTCCTTTAGCTCTGCGTCGTACTTCAGGACAATGAAATCAGTCGGGATTAAGCAGTTCCCGATCTTTATCGGAACATCTTCGAGCAATCCTTCGGGAAGTCGAACTGAGCGATCAGCAAGTATCAGAGAAATCCTGGTGGACGTAAAGTCTGTCATTCCCATTCGCTTAGCAACCGAGTATGGCATAAGGTTCACACTCGAGCCAAGATCGCAAAGAGAACGTTCGAACCTCTCTGTGAAAATCGTACAGTCCAACACAAAACTCCCTGGGTTTGGTAGCTTCTTTGGAATCTTGTTAAGCAGGATCGCACTGCACTTATGAGTAAGCATCATCACTCCGTCTTCAAGGTTCACATTGCTCGATACCATCCGCTTGACATATCTCCTGAAGGCTGGTGAAGTCTTTATAGCATCGAAAAAAGGAAGCTCAATAATCAACTTATCTAGCATCGCCTTGCATTTGGAGTCTTCCACTTCCTTCTTGGTCTTCCTAGGAGGTCGAGGGAAAGGTATCTTGGACGTATAGACTCTTCCTGCACTCAACTCGGGCTGTTTCTCGACTTCAGGGTCAGTGTCGATCGATACAGGATGAGATGTCCCGTGAAAGTATCTGCACTGGTGTCGATCGACCCTGGCTGGTGTCGGTCGATGCTTGTTGTTTCGAAACGTCTTTGGCAGATTTTTGGACTGGTATTGACCAATGCTGGCTGGTATCGATCGATACTGGGGCGATTTCGGGAGCCTCATCGTCGTCATCTTCAGCAAGAATGACGAAATTCTCTGGAGTAGAGGTCTTCTTCACTCATGTACTGACCTCTTTTCCACTTCTCAAGGTGATGGCATGAACATGTTCCCTTGGGTTCACTGTTTTCCCTAGAAGAAAACCTTCATGTCTCTTCACAGCTTCTGCGGTTTGAGCGACTTGAGTTTCCAGCCTCTTCTGATGAATTCTAAGAGCTTCAATCTTTCCATTTAGGTCTGTGTACATAGCATCCATCTTCCCATTGAAATCCACTGTCATCTTCTGTTGTCCCTCGATAAGCTGTTCGAGCATAGACTCGACCCTGCTCTCCTGAGTATTGGGTGGTGGAGATTGATAGGACGAACTCCCATAGGCACGCGTGTAATCGCTGCTCTGCATTGGTTTCTGGGCAAAGGTATTTACTCCAAAACCTGAGGGCTTGAAATTAGACTTGAATCCTCCTCGCTGAGCATTGTTGGTGAAGCCTCGGTTGTTGTTGTACTGATATCGCTGATTTTGAAAACCAGCACCTCCAATGTAATTAACATCCCCTGCTTCCTCCTCATCAACATTCTCGACCTCGTCAGCAAAGTGAACAGCCTTCTGCTGCTTGCCCATCAACAAATTATGCACCGAATCCAGCTTCGCATGCACCTCAGCCATCTGCGACCCATCAATGCTCCCATTCAGCCTCTTCCGCTCAAAATATGCATTCTTGGTGTTATTGCTAGACGCCAAGTTCTCAATCAGCACATAAGCATCTTCGGGATATCTCGTGTTGAAATTCCCATTGCTCGCAACATCCAGAGCCATCTGATACCTCCAATTGATTCCTCTGAAGAAGATACCCAGCAACTGAACTTGAGTAAACCCATGATGCGGGTAATCTATCTGATATGATCTGAACCTTGCCCAAGTGGCTTTAAAAGCTTCTGTCGCTCCCTGAGAAAATTGGGAGATCTTGTTCCTCAGCTCCTCGGATCTCGCATCATCATAGAAGTTGTTCAGAAATGCGTTCTTCGTCTCTGCCCAAGTAGTCAGCGATTCTGGAGGCAACTGTTTCAGCCAGTAAGCTGCATCCCCACCAAGAGAGTATGGGAAAAACTTACAGAAAAGGAACTCATTGGGCACTCCATTGTACTTGATGCTAGTGACCAAGTCCTCGAACCTCTCAATGTGATCCATGGGATGCTCATGAGAAACACCATGAAAAGGGTGCTGACCCACAAGTGTGTAGTATGCAGGCTTCAACTCAAAGTCATTCCTCTGAAAGGTGGGAATACGAATCGCATACCGATTGGCATACAACTGATCTGGTCTGTTGTACTCTCCAAGCGTCCTAGCACGATTAACCACAGCATTCCCATGATTCACCTCGTTGTTGCGCGCAGCCTGCGCGGCAATCTCATCGACAGCCACTGGAGGGATCATGATGTTTCCCTCTCCATCCAGTCGCTGTCTAGCCTCATTGCACAAATTACCATTCCGGTCCCTCAAGGCTCCAGCCTCGTCACGATTCAACACAACTTGATTGTTCATCTCTCCTTTTTTCTTCTACTTCCTGATCATGCGCTCTAAGTCAGCTAGCTCCTTGTTGGACAGATTAGTCAAATGCGTGCTCTTGTTTTTCCTGGTTTCGCGTTTAGACATACACCTGAAACACAAAAGTCAAGAGACGTAAGTAACAAAAATCGAAAAGAAAATAAAACAAACTAAAAACGGCGAGTATCGACCGATACTAGGCAGTATCGATTGATATTGTCGGACTTTGTCGAAATTCTCAGCTAAATTATGATGGTGAAATTAGAGTCTGTGGCAACGGCGCCAAAATTTGATATGCTCAAATATAATACCCTAAAGTACTAAAGCAGTAGTTGCAGTAAGTTAGGGGTCGAACCACAAAGACTCAAGATATCACTTAATAGATTGCAAGATTTGAATTAAGCTAAGTCAATAGATTAAACATAAAACAACTAAGATTATCAAGTGGGTTGTAAACTCAATGGGAAAAACTAGGTTCAGGGTATCTCTCGGGAAATCTGAGAATGCAGACAAAACAATCTATCAGGATTCAGATTAAGCATGGTTCTTGAACTCAAATTATTACTAAGTTATAATTAACCAACTTTCGTTGCGAGAATTATCTCAGTCCAAATCCTAGAATTCCAAATTTCTTTGCTAATCCTAAAGATCTAAACCAGTTTTAGAGTTCAGGTTTGATATGTTCACAAAACAACTAAACCAAATTTCTTTGCAGATAGTTATTTTGCTCACCCTAGGTTCTGTCAGGTTTCCAATCACACTTTCGTGTCTAATTGATTAGCCTAAGATCTAAGTTCTAGGTGATCAAGCTAGAATTAGCACTAAGAACAACCTATGGTAAAGAACTTAATTGATTATGAATCCTAATAAATCGATCTATCTAACATACAGAGAAATCCTTTTATGAGAACCCTAAACCTAAAAGANAATAGAATAAAGCGTAGCCAACAAAAGTGGCTGAAAAACCTAATTATAATGCTAAAACACGTTTTAGGGCTTATTGTAATTATTAAAGACTTATGGACCAACGAGCAGTTTCTTCAAACTTTAGAAAAGTCGCGACTCTTGTTTCTTTGCAGTCGGTATCGATCGATACCATAAGTGGTATCGGTCGATACTCGGGCTCCAAATCGACCTCTCAGCTACATGATCTCTGCTTTGCTCCAAAAAGTTCCAGAATGCTTCAATATCTCTAATTATGCTCCAAACGTACCTAAAACCTGAAAAGAATCTAAAAGACTCCAAAAACACTAGAAAGACTCAATAAAAAGGACTTATATCATGGTAAAAAAACGGGTAAAAACCATGATATATCACAAAATCAAACATAGACATTTTAAGCTTACTATAACGGTGCCAAACAAGTGTACAAGGTGTAGACATTTTGTCAACTTCAACTATAACTACACTGTCACGGCTGCTACTTACTGGAATTTTTCCTGTGGATGGATAACGCAATTCCCTGGGGCGTCCAAATGGCCTCCTTGTTTTTGGAGGAAACAAAACAACACTGCTCACCTTAGGAGGAATGTCTACATCTCTCGGGTCCCCCTCGAGGCTAATAACCCCTTCATAAGTCTCTATCCAAGTGGCAGTTTTGTAACACTCCCCCACTAAACTTCCATAAGGTAGACCCAATGAGTCGGCACCCATTAACGCATGTCTACATGGAATCTTTAGCTTCTGATACGCCATACAAGAACACTTATGTCATTTAATATTACATGGTTCTTTCTACCAAACCGCCCAATAATCTCAACTCTCCAGCTAGAGATACTATTAATCTTGCTCCCTTTAGTTGTTCCCATATTCTTTGTCATCAGTTTATCAACCTCAGGAGACACAATCCCTCTATGCTTTGCTGATTTCTTGCGCCGAGCAGCAAACCATATGGTCATCATTGACTGAATAAAAGTCAATAGCTCTATGATTGGGGAATTCCTACCTTCCATCAATGCCTTGTTCAGAGTTTCAGCAATGTTACTCGTCATCATATTATA
The DNA here is from genome assembly GCA_002933915.1 of Eutrema heterophyllum. Classification (NCBI taxonomy): domain Eukaryota; kingdom Viridiplantae; phylum Streptophyta; class Magnoliopsida; order Brassicales; family Brassicaceae; genus Eutrema; species Eutrema heterophyllum. The sequence goes on from PKMM01011814.1 coordinate 135,353, forward strand.
ACGATCACCCTGGAAATAAGCTCGTGTCCAATGAGATGTACCTATTTTCTCCAGGTAACATGCATAGTCCCCATTCATTGTTCTCACCTTTGCGTAGGCCTCCTTGAAACCTCCAATGCTAAATGCAAATGCAGCCGCTCCAACCAACTTGGACATACCCTTATTTTTATACCGAGATATAACATTCCTTTGACGATGAACAATACATGCAGCATGATGTGCTTTAGGATAAACATTTTTTTTAGCTGTCTTAATAGACTGGTGCCTATCAGAGATGATGGCCAGTTTATTGCTATTCGCAAGCAAACGCTCCAACGCCTCCAGAAACCATATCCACGCATCATCATTCTCGCTGTCAACAACCGCAAATGCTAGTGAGAAAACTTGAAAATTAACGTCCTGTCCACTCGCTGTTAGCAACACACCCTTGAACTTACCTCCCAAATGTGTCCCATCTAACACATAACCTCTGCCGCATTAGAACCCCCATATTGCTCTTCTAAAAATGGTCCCCAAAACTCTTTATCATACTCATGAGTCATCACATCCTCTGATACTGTATCTCCAGCCTCGTCCTCATCACTATCTGAACACAAATTTCTATCCAAGTCACATTCCACTCCATCATGACTCTCATTCCTTTTCGCTCTCCCACTCTCACTCTTAAAAATGTCATCCAATATCTCTGCATGATTTAAGAGTTCATCATCTACTTCACACTGCGGCATTGTTTTAAACCGTGTGCTACTCACATTTCCAATATTCCTCTCAAATCCAGACCCTTGTTCATTCTCAAACTCACGTTTTCTACAAACTGGCAAAAACCCATGCGCACTCCGCCCTCCATTGGTCGAAAAGGGTGAGTTTAACTCTAAACCATCACCCTTGGTCTCACTAAGCCTATTTTTTGGGGAAACTGTGGTTCTGCCTCCCGTATTAGCACCCAAATAATCACTTTGAAGGCTTCTTCTGAAGATTTGTGTTTTAAACCCACTACCACCATCCACACACTCATTCTGGTCTTTACTTTTCTTCCCACCCTCAAACGTAGCAAATAGATTGAACGAAGAAACCAATGACACCTTCGGTGGTTACCATAACCGGAAGAGTTGTGATTCCTGTTGCCAGTTCCATGCTTTTAGGGGGCCAATAACTCAAACTGACAGACACTCCTTCACCGCTATCAACAAAGAATTCACTCAACACATTTTTTTTTAACTCACCTATACTAATTCCTGTCCGAAGTGGAACTATATTTGACATCTACTGTTTATCTATAACAAAATCCCACTTCCCCTCTGTCGACCACATCCACTCACCACATATGACCATACAATGCTCATCCATACATTCAGCAACAACATAAAAACACTGCATTACGCTCTGAATGATATCCACCAAAATTATATCCACAACCTCATGTCAGAAAATTAGGGAAGAAAACATACATGAACAATCTTTCTCCGTCCTCCACACAAAAATTCTACTCAAACGGAAGCAATGACCTAATTTTTACCCTAATCATGTTTATCACTTTAATCTAGATGTAAGATTTAACGTATATCTACCCCATTTCAGAGAGCTTCTTATCAGCCATCCGATCTTCAACATTTACAGTGAAATAGTTTGAGTGATTAAAATTGGGCCCCACCCATTTCTCGTTTTCCCGCTCCATCCAGATTATGTTGAATGCATCCATTTCCTGCCATCCATCCATTCGCGGTTAATTACATTTTCTGTCCACAAACATCCGTCCGATGATTACTAAACTTGCTAAAGCTGATTAAACTACCCACTCTCTACTTTCAAAGACCCCCCTATTTTTTTCTATCTAAAATGCATTTCTAGTTACTACTTTCAAAGTTATTAGCACTACCCAACCTAGGTGACAGAATCCCACGATCAAATTCAATACACTAAGACCGAGGAACCTTTTTTGTTCTCGATGCATGCATCCACCATCCACCATCGATCTATCCTCTCCAAACTCCCATCCATCTTCTACATCCCTTCCATGTAGAAGATGACTAAACATCTCCGGTGACTACCACCTGTTGTCCAGAAACATACCGCCGTCGTTGACTAAACATCTCCGGTGACTAAACCTACATCATCCAAATTCAATAAAAGAACCTTTTTCTCACGATGCCTGCATCCACCATCTACCATCCAACCTCTTCAAACACTCATCCATCTTCTACATCCCATCCATGTACTTGTCCAGAAACATACCGCCGCCGATGACTAAACATCTTCGGTGCCTAAACCTCCATCAGTCGCTCTCAAAATGCGGTGATTTCCAAATTTCAGATCCTAATCTTTTCCTGAAATAGCATTACCCAATAAATACAATGATTTCCTCGGCCAAATTCAATAAACGAAGATAATGAAGTATGAGAGGAAGAGAAATGCTTGATCCGTCCTCGGTAATTTCTTATAGTTTGTACCGCTTCATCCTCGCGATGAACTATAGGGTCCGCCTCCAGGTGGGAAATTGAATCGCCAATTGTAACTGAAGGGTCGCCGTTTCTCGTTTCGCCAGAATCTGTCGAAGATAAACATTGCCGGAAGCAATAAAACATTGACGGTGAAACAGAAACAGCATTTTACCCCAAGGTCTTCTTTGTCTTTTCACCCCCCCCCCCCCCCCCNCCCCAAAAAAATTCCCAAAAGTACACCAATATACAAATGTGGTATATTGTGTAAGAAAAAGTCAAAAAGTGGCTTAAGATGTAAATGACCCTATTAATAGGATACCCGAGGCACTCCATCGGTATAGTTTGCCCTGATGAATGATGAACGATGTACGAGGCAGCTCGCATTTTAAGTCGCCGGGCTACCCATCTGTCCGTCGGAATTTTTCCTTTGTATATGTACATCTTGATCTCGATGATCCAATCCTCGGGTTCCTCTTCTTCTTCGGCTTTGATATCCATTGGGACGTGAATTCCTTCAGATACTTCTTCGTTGTCGTCATCAGATTGATTCCGTAGGTCAGGATTCTGCGCGATATTTTGCTCGATGTCGGCATCGAGTTCGGGTTGCCGACTTGGATTTTGTTTGGTCGTTCTCGGTTTGGAATTAAGAGCGGGTTGCTCCTCGTAATTACGTCTGCGCGTGGTCATGTTACATGTCTCCGGTTTTCCACTACTTGGGATCAGAATGCTTTCGACCGGGATCGTTCGCTTAAGGTGATGTTCCGAGCTGGATGCGAGGGCGGCGAGTGCGTCGGCTGGCGTGTTTTCTCCTCGTGGTATTTTAGTAAGGTCAAAAGATTCAAACTCGGTGGCGAGCTCCTTTACGAGTTTGAGGTATGCATCCATTCGTTCGTTTTTGGCATCGTATTCTCCACTGTATTGGCTGGCGACGAGCTGAGAGTCGCAGTATGCTTGTATATGAGCTGCTCTGATGACCTTGGCCAGACGTAGCCCGGCGAGTAATGCTTTGTATTCAGCTTCGTTGTTTGATGCGTTGAATTCTAGTTGGAATGATTGTTCCAAGATCTCCCCGGTTGGAGACTAAGGCGTATGCCCACTCCCGAACCACGATGGGATGACGAGCCGTCTACGTGTAAGATCCATTTTTCGGTGGCTGGGAGGTCGGTGCTGATGAATTCTTGCGGCAGCTTGTTGAGGAAGTCGGCCAGTACTTGGGATTTGATACTTGTCCGATTTTTGTAATCGATGTCATATTCACTTAGTTCGATTGCCCATTTGGTGAGTCTACCAGACTGGCTTAGATTGTGTAGGATCGTTTGCAGAGGTTGGTCAGTAAGGACGGTGCTGGAATGTGATTGAAAGTACGGACAAAGTTTCCGAGATGCGGTAACGACGACGAGTTTTTCGAGCGTGGGATATCTAGTTTCGGCCCCGTCCAGCAATTTGCTGATATAGAAAATTGATTTTTGTTTGTCGCAATCCTCCCGAACTAGAACCCCGCTAACTGCTGAAGTTGATATCGTGATGTAAAGGTAAAGGGTTTCACCGTCCTCGGGTTTTGCTAAGATCGGAGGAGTTGACATATATTTCTTGAGTTGCTTGAATGCGTCCTCGCACTTATCATCCCATTCTAGATGTTTGTTACCTCGGAGTAATTGGTAAAAGGGTAGGCACTTCTCGGTAGATCGGGAGATAAATCTGTTGAGTGCGGCTATTCGACCTGTTAATCTATGGACTTCGCGTTTCGTAGTAGGGGATGGAAGGTCGAGGATTGCCGAGATTTGTTTGGGATTTGCCTTGATCCCTCTCTGTGTTATGATATAACCGAGGAATTCTCCGGACGCCAAGCCCAATGTGCACTTAGTGGGGTTAAGCTTCATGCCGTACTCGTTGAGTATGTCGAAACAAGTATTAAGGTGGCCGACCCGACATGATCCTTGGCGATGAGGGACTTGACAAGCATGTCGTCGATGTATACTTCCATAGTTTTGCCGAGCTGGCTTGCGAACATGCGATTGACAAGTCGCTCCGGCATTTTTTAGGCCGAATGGCATTACTTTGTAACAGTAGATCCCTCGATCGGTGATAAAGGATGTCTTCCCACGACCATTGGGGTGCATGAGTATCTGGTTGTACCCGGAGAAGGCGTCCATGAAGGAAAGGAGCTCGTTTCCGGCAGTAGCTTTGACCAAACTATTGATATGAGAGAGCGGAAAGCTGTCTTTCGGAATCTGCCCTAGTTTGCCTTTTTATGGTCTTTGATATGCTCAAATATAATAACCTAAAGTACTAAAGCAGTAGTTGCAGTAAGTTTGGGGTCGAACCACAAAGACTCAAGATATCACTCAATAGAATGCAAGATTTGAATTAAGCTAAATCAATAGATTAAACAGAAAACAACTAAGATTATCAAGTGGGTTGTAAATTCAATGGGAAAAACTAGGCTTAGGGTATCTCTCAGGAAATCAGAGAAAGCAGACAAATCAATCTATCAGGATTCAGATTTAGCACGGTTCTTGAACTCAAAACACTAAATTATAATTAACCAACTTTCGTTGCGAGAATTATCTAAGTCTAAGTTCTAGAATTCCAAATTTCTTTGCTAATCCTAAGGATCTAAACCAGCTTTAGAGTTCAGGTTTGATATGTTCACAAAGCAACTAAACCAAATTTATTTGGGGATAGTTATTTTGCTCACCCTAGGTTTTGTTAGGTTATTCAATTGCACTTTCGTGCCTAATTAATTAACCTAAGATCTAAGTTCTAGGTGATCATGCTAGAATTAGCACTAAGAACAACCTATGGTGAAGAATTCAATTGATTATGAACCCTAATAAATCGATCTATCTAACATTCAGAAATCCTTTTATGAGAACCCTAAACCTAAAAGAGAACTACTCAGACATGGTAATTGAAGCAATAAACATGACTGAAATAATACTTAGGTAAATAATAAAAAGTAGAGTAACAAGAGGGTTCGAAATCTTCTCTCGGACGAACAGAGTCTCAGACTTGTCTCCCTTAGAAAGCTCTCTCACAAAACCCAGAATAGAAAAAGCGTAATCAAGTGTAATCAACCAAAGTGGCTTAAAAACCTTACTTAAACTCCTAAAACACGTTCTGGGCTTAATTGTAAATAATAAAGTATTCTGGGCAATTTTGCAATTCTTCAAATCTTCATAAAAGTCGCGATTTGTGTCTTGCTGCAGTGAGTATCGACCGATACTAGGGTAGTGTTGATCGATACTAAGGCTTCCAATCGGGTACTCAGCTACACGAACTTCTGCTTTGCTCCAAAATGCTCCAGAAAGCTCTAATATCTCCAATTATGCTCCAAACGTGCTAAGACATGTAAAAGACTCCAAAATAGTAGAAATACTCTATAAAACGGACTTATATCATTACCTAAAAGGGGTTAAACCCATGATATATCAGTCTTCCTCATGAACACCCTATGGATCACATTGAGAGATTTGAGGATTTGGTCACTAGCATCAAGTACGATGGAGTGTCCTATGATTTCCTCTTCTGTAAGCTTTTCCCATACACTATTGGTGGGGATGCAGCTTACTGGCTGAAGCAGTCACCCCCTGGATCGCTGACTACCTGGGAGGAGACCAAGAATGCATTCTTGAACAATTTCTATGATGATGCAAGATCAGAGGAGCTTAGGAATAAGATATCCCAATTTTCTCAAGGAGCGACTAAGGCGTTCAAGGCTGCTTTGGTGAGATTCAGATCATATCAGAGGGATTGTCCACATCACGGGTACACTAAAGTTCAGTTGCTGGGTATCTTCTTCAGAGGGATTGATCGGAGGTATCAGATGGCCTTAGATGCTGCGAGTAATGGAAATTTCAACACCAGCTATCCTGACGATGCTTATGTGCTGATTGAGAACTTGGCGTCTACCAATAGCACCAAGAATGCAGACTTTGAGCGGAAGAAGCAGGCTGGGAATTTGGATGGATTCAGTGCACAATCTTCTGATGGGAAAGACGAGGAAAGCTGTTCACTTTGCTGATGAGGATGAAGTGAAAGGTGTTAACTACATTGGTGGTGATGGATTTCAAAGTCAAAGGTATCAATACCAATCTCCACCACTCAAGTCTCCAGAGAACAAGGTTGAATCCATGCTTGAACAACTTCTTGAGGGACAGCAGAAGATGATAGTAGATTTCAATGGGAAGATGGATGCTATGTACACAGACCTAAATGGAAAGATTGAAGCTCTTAGCATTCATCATAAGAGGCTGGAAACTCAGGTCGCTCAGACTACAGCAGCTGTGAAAAGGCAAGAAGGTTTTCTTCCAGGGAAAACAGTGAATCCAAGGGAATAGGTCAATGCAATAACCTTAAGAAGTGATGAAGAGGTCGATCCAGGAGTGAAAATTGGCCTAACTGCAAAGAATCTCGTCGATCTTGCTGAAGATGACGACGATGTTTGCCCCAGTATCGATCGATACCTCCCAACATCGGTCGATACCCGTCCAAGGATCTGCCAAGGACGTTTCGAAGCAACAAGCATCGATCGACACCCTCCCAGTGTCGATTGATACGGAGACCGAGATCCAGGAGCCTGGTATCGATCGACACCCTTCGCAGACCGACCCAGAAATTGCAAAGAAGCCGCATATAACTGAGGAAAGGGTTTACAAGCCTAAGGTACCATACCCTCAACCACCTAGACATCTCATGAACCCTATCACTGTGGAGAAGTTGCTCGCTTTTGAGAAGATGGTTAGGAGGATTTCCCACACTATATCTTTTGAAGAAGCTTTTGAAAACCGTCCTTTGGAGTGTTACTTCCGAAATTGCAGAGAAACTGAGGAAGAGATCAAGGCACTCTTTATCAAAGCCAGAAGTACACCACCTCCGATGAAACAGCTGATTAAGAGGGAAGACCCAAGAATATTCTCAGTTCCATGCTCTATCTCTGGAGTTAAATTCAAAGAGTCTATCGTTGACTCGGGGGCTAGCATCAATGTCATGTCAAGGGCAATTGCAGAGAGATTGGAAGCTGATATTCGATCTCCCAAGACATCTCTCACATTCGCAAACTGTTCCACCTCACTTCCATACGGTACAATCCCTGATTTGATGGTTGAAGTAGGAGATTGTTTGGTTCCTACTGATTTTCAGGTTGTGGAGATGAGTGCAAAATCTAGTACGTAGTTGATTCTTGGAAGACCGTTTATGGCTACGGTTGGTGCCATTATGGACACACCCAACAAGAGAATCTCGTTCTCATACATTGACAAGGGGGTGTACTACAAAGCCATTCCTACTAGAGGAGCTACCATGCGTGTCTTATGCATCGCTGTTGTCACAGGAGAGACGTTGGTAGCTGATCCTTTGGAAGAACCTTCTGACGTGCCAACTGTCATGGACATTCTAGATAGTCCTTCTGTCATCACCAAGAAAGACGTCAAAACAGCTAAGTGATATGCTCAAATTAATACCCTAAAAGTACTAAAGCAGTTGTTGTAGTATAAGTAGGGGTCGAACACAAGAACTCCAGATATCACTCAATAGATTATATAGATTAGAATTAAGCTAAACCAAAAGATGTAATTGAAAGCAATGCGTAAATTAAAAGGGTTGTAAATCAATTGGGAGAAAGATAGGCTCAAGGTATTTCTCAGGAATTCAATGAATGCAGATAAACTAACTAACATGATTCAGATTTAGCGCGGTTCTTGAACTCAAATCACTAAAGTATAGCTAACCAACTCTCGTTGCGAAAACGATCTAAGTCTAAATCTTAGAATTCCAAATCTCTTTGCGAATCCTAAAGTCTAAACCAGCTTTTATTTCAAGTTTGATTTGTTCACAAACCAACTAAACAAAATCTCTTTGCGAATAGTTATTTTGCTCACCCTAGGTTCTGTCAGGTAATTAATCGCACTCTCGTGCCTAATCAATTATCCTAAGATCTAAGTTCTAGATTCGTGAACCTAGAATTAGCTATGGGAACAACCTATGGTGAAGAACTAATCCAGATGGTGAATCCTAATTATTCAATTAACCTAACATTCAGAGAAAACCCTTACGAGAACCCTGAACCTAACAAGGGATCTACTCGAACATGGAGAATGAAAACAACATGATTGAATAGATCATCAAAGAAATCAATAAGAAACAGGAGTTCAGAGTTGTCTCTCCAAAAACCAGAGTAGAATAAAGCCTAATCAAAACGTAGCCAACAAAAGTGGCTCAAAAACCTAATTATAGTGCTAAAACACGTTTTGGGCTATATTGTAAATAATAAAGTCTTCTGGGCAATTTTGCAATTCTTCAACTCTTCATAAAAGTCGCGTTTCCTTCCTTCATGGACGCCGGTATCGACCAATACCATGAGTGGTATCGATCGATACTCGGGCAGTGAGGCTCTTCCTTCCTTCATGGTATCAGTATCGATCGACACCAGGTGGTGTCGGTCGATACAAGGGCTTCAAATCGGGTACTCAGCTACATGAACTTCTGCTTTGCTCCAAAATGCTCCAAAAAGCTCCAATATCTCCAATTATGCTCCAAACGTGCTAAAACCTGTAAAAGACTCTAAAACACTACAAAATAGTAGAAAGACTCTATAAAACGGACTTATATCATGGCTTAAAAGGGGTAAAAACCATGATATATCAACTCCCCCAGACTTAGCCTTTGCTTGCCCTCAAACAAATAGAAGACTAAACCAGAGAAAGAGGTTTGAAAACACGGAGACTCACATGTTCCTGAAACATTGCGATAACCCTTTTCCCAAGCACCCAACTGTCACCTAACCAGATCCAAATCTAACCACCATGTACTTCTCCGTAGACATTCGCAACTTCCCCAGACTACACACATTATTTCGCAGCTTCATTCAATTAAACCCATCATCGCCAGTTTCATCGATGTGATTAATACCAAGAACCTTCTAGATTCTTTCCCATACAAGATCATGACAAGGAACCACCAAATTTCACACTTTTTTGGTATTGTTTTCTCTCCCCCAGACTTATTTCTTATTTTGTTCTTTTTTTTTTTTCTTATTCCCTTTTTTTATTTATTTATTCGCATATACAAATCAAGGTTTGAGACGCGAGTGATGGTGTTTGCCACCGAATCCCCGGTTCTTCCCTCTTAATGTATCAAAGGTTGTAGGCGAATAGTGGCATCATAGGAAAATCCTAGCCTCGCTTCCAATCCTCTGTGTGATCATCCCTCACCAAGTAGAATAATGGGATCGCTGGAAACATTCCTAACCCTCTACTTAGGAGAAAATCATTTCATATTTTATGCTCTTATTTATTAACTTATAACAGGGGAGAGAGATATCATTACTTTAAACACATGGGTTCATTTGTCAGATATGAATGAGGAATCAAGCTCTATGAATACTAACCACGTCGATGAAGTGCATAAATTTGGCTCAGGCTTTAAAAGAACTCTGCTGGAAACATGTGTGTCTTCTAGTTAACTAGTCAGCCTTTGGATTTTTCATTAGTTGATCTAGTGCTGATTCTGTAACAGTGGTCACTTAGAAGCAAAGTCAAAATAATAGATTCAAGAACAAGATCATAATCTCCAACAGGTTTTGACTCAATAAAACAAATTTGACAGAAAACGACTGACTCTAAGAAAAACAAACACGTTGTCAGCAACTACCTCCCCCAGACTTAAACAACACTGTCCCCAGTGTTATCTAGTCAAGAGTTGGTAAAAGAAAAACAGAAGAGTTGAGTGAATTGGTGAAAATCGAAGGAGTTACCCGAGATGGTGATGAGTGTCGACCGATACAGCACTGGTATCGATCGATACTCGTAGCAAGTTTCTGCTCCTTTGTTGCGTGGATGGTATCGATCGATGCTGCTCTTCTGAATCTGCTTCACGTGAAACACAAAACCAAAACTAAAAATCAAAAACAAAAATAATAGAAAAACTTATGTATAACTTACTAGTGGGTTGCCTCCCACCAAGCGCTTGTTTTTAGTCATTAGCTTGACTTTGGCTCATGTGATCAGTCAGGGCGAGGTTGAGAACTCACTCCCATGCAAGTTCCACAGCTAGATATTTGCAGACTCAAAGTTCTACTCAACATGCTCTCTATAACCTCTTTTCCTTTCTCTTTCAGCTCCGGAGTAAGAATGACTCTAGCCTTGGAGAATGGTTTTGAGGTTCCTTTGCACTTCACCTTGTACTCAATCGAGTTCCCATCACTCTTCTGAGGAATTAAAGTCATAGAAGGAGCTCCTTTGACTCCTTTTCTCTTTACCTTCTTCTTTGCCTTAGCTGTTTTAACGTTTTTCGTGGTGATGACAGAAGGACTATCGAGAATATCCATGACATTTGGCTCATCATAAGGCTCATCCAAAAGGTCAACCATCAACGACTCTCCTGTAGCAACGGTGATACTTTGGAAATGTTTGGGAGCTCCTCTAGAAGGAATGGCTTTGTAGGAGACCTCTTTGTCGATGTATGAGAACGAGATTCTCTTACTAGGCGTATCTATAATCGCACCAATGGTAGCCATAAACGGTCTTCCAAGAATCATAGGCGTACTAGAACGTTCACTCATCTCTACGACCTGAAAATAAGTAGGAACCAGACAATCTCCTACTTTAACCAGCAAATCAGGGATTGTACCATATGGGACTGAGGTGGAAGAGTTCGCGAATGTAACAGACATCTGAGGAGATCTTATATCAGCAATTCCCAGCCTCTCTGCAATTGCCTTTGACATAACATTGACGTTAGACCCTGAATCAACGAGTGATTCTTTGAATTCAACTCCAGAGATAGAGCATGGAACTGAAAATTTTCCTGGGTCTTCCCTCTTAATCAGCTGTTTCATCGGAGGTGGGGTACTTCTGGCTTTGATAAAGAGTGCCTTGATCTCTTCCTCAGTTTCTCTGCAATTTCGGAAGTAACACTCCAAAGGACGGTTTTTCAAAAGCTTCCTCAAAAGATATAGTGTGGGGAATCCTCCTGACCATCTTCTCAAAAGCGAGCAACTTCTCCGCAGTAATAGGGTTCAAGAGATGTCTAGGTGGTCGAGGGTATGGTACCTTAGGCTTGTAAACTTTTTCCTCAGTCATCTGCGGCTTCTTCGCAATTTCTGGGTCAGTCTGCGAAGGGTGTCGATCAATACCAGATTGGTGTCGATCGATACAAGGCTTTTGGATTTCGGTCTCCGTATCGGTCGACACAAGGGGGGTGTCGATCGATACTCGTGGATTTGAAACGACTCGGGCATGTGACTGGACTGGTGTCGATTGACACTGGCTGGTGTCAGTCGATACCTTGGGAATTTCTGAATCCTCAACGTCAAGATCGACGAAATTTCCTGCAGTTAGGCTAATTTTCTCTCCTGGATCGACCTCTTCATCACTTCTTAAGGTGATGTCATTGACGTGTTCATTCTGTGCATGAACCATCTTTCCCTTGACAGCTGCTGCAGTTCGAGCGACATGAGTTTCCAGCATTCTCTGATGAATGCTAAGAGCTTCGATTTTCCCATTCAGATCTGTGTACATAGCATCCATCGTCCCATTGAAATCCACTGTCATCTTCTGCTGTCCCTGAAGAAGCTGTTCAACCATAGATTTAACCTTGCTTTCATGAGTTTTGGGTGGGTGAGGTGGGTATTGATATCTTTGACTTTGAAATCCAGCACCACCTATGTAGTTAACACCTTTCACTTCATCCTTATTAGCAAAGTGTACAGCTTTCTTCGTCTTACCCATCAGGAGATTGTGCACTGAATCCAGCTTAGCTTAAACTTCAGCAATCTGCGATTCATCAACTCCCCCAGCTTATCTTAAACTTCAGCAATCTGCGATCCATCAACTCCCCCAGCTTGCTTCTTCCGCTCGAAATCAGCATTCTTGGTGCTATTTCTAGACGCCAAGTTCTCAATCAGCACATAAGCATCGTCTGGATACCTGGTGTTGAAATTCCCATTACTCGCAGCATCCAAAGCCATATGATACCTCCAATCTATCCCTCTGAAGAAAATACCCAGCAACTGAACCTGAGTAAACCCGTGATGTGGACAATCCCTCTGATATGACATGAATCTGATCCAAGCAGCCTTAAATGCTTCAGTTGGTCCTTGAGAAAACTGGGAGATCTATTTCTTGAGCTCTTCGGATCTCGCATCATCATAAAAGTTGTTCAGGAACGCGTTCTTAGTCTCCTCCCAAGTAGTCAATGATC
>PKMM01011815.1:0-12355 GCA_002933915.1 Eutrema heterophyllum
CTAATACAACACATTGTTGTCTCATTTACTGCAATATGTATTCCAAACCGAGAATGAGCCGTCCTACCGTCTTGCAACAACAACGCGATAATACCGCTAGATGCAACATTAAGTACAATCTTACTCTTAGAATGCAGTACACCCCCAATAATACTCTAGAGATAAGCCAAACCCATATACGAAAAATATTCCCCCGATATCAAAATCAACCGCCTTGCGCGGGCATGTATGTATCATAAAACCCATCATTTAATGACAAATATATATGATTTATTATTTATAAAACCAATACAAAGTAAAATACCAAATTAGAATCTCCACCATGTTTTTCTTCTTCTTCTCCTCGATGAAAGATAAATTCTACAATAAATATGTTTAGTCTTGTCTCCTTCAACTTTTCCTTCTTCCTTTTGTTCTCTTAGTTTAGTTCAAAATATTCGCCATCTCTTTCTTCTCCTTCTTTATATCAATCACACATTTTTTCGCCGTCAAAACATCTTCATCATTTCACCCATTGTTTCCTCGTAGTTTATGTGATTTTCCTCAAGCATTTCAAATAAGGTTTGGAACCGATCTAATATTGTCTAATTCAATATCTCTGAAATTTCTTTGATTATAAATCGATATGTTTTGTGGGTTGTTGTCATTTCCTCTTCGAGCAATGCTTGTTTATCTAAATACTCTGTCATTTCAAGTACTAAACTCAAGATTTAATGATTATTTACAAACTCAATCAAATAAAACAGAAATATTCTGAAGTCGTTACCGAAGATATGCAAAAACGCATAATAGCAAATTTATCAATTATGATTAATTAAAAATCTTACATAGAATAAAAAAATAGAAATACTTATAAAAATAAAAAATAAGACCACCAATAAAAAGTAAGACAACCATTACCAATAAACTACACTTACATGTCTTTGAAGGCTTTAACTTCCCTATCAACCAGATTAAACAAAAAAATGGAACACGAAAGAGATGAACTAACGTGGATAGAATATCTATCCATTACATGTCCCTGAAATCTTTAACTCTCTCTCTCTCTCCCATGTCTCCTTTTCTCTCTCTATCCCCCCATCTCTCTCTCTCTCTCTATCTCTCTCTCTCTCTTTCTCTCTCTCTATCTCTCTCTCTCTCTATATATCTCCCTCTCTTGATTCCTAACTTAGATTTCCATTGGTTCTTCCTTTTTATTCTTCTTCTCCTTCATGAAAGATAAATTCTACAATAAATTGGTTTAGTCTTGCCTCTTTCAACTTCTCCTTCTCTCTTTTGTTAAGGTTTACCTTCAAACGTCTTCACCATATCTTTCTTCTCCTTCTTCATATAATTCACGTTTTTTTCACCGTCAAAACATCTTCCTCGTTTCACCCACTGTTTCTTTGTAGCTTCCATGTTTTTCCTCATACATTTCAAACAGAGCTTGGAACCAGACTAATATTGTCGAATTCTATATCTCTGAAATTTGTTTGATCATAAATTGATATGTTTTGTGGGTCGTTGCCATTTTCGAGCAATGCTTATTTATGTAAATACTCTTTCTTTTCAAGCACTCTCCTTATTACCACAAGATTTAAGGGTTAATATTACAAACTTAAGCAAATAAAATAGATATGTTCTGAATTCGTTTTTGAAGATATGCCAAAACTCATAATAGCGAATCTATGAATTATGGCTCATTAAAAAGCTTACATTAGAATAAAACAAAGAAAAATAGAAATTCTTATAAAAATAAAAAGTAAGACCACTATTACTAAAAAAACTACATTTACATGTCTTTGAAAGTTTTAATTTCCTTATCAACTAGATTTAACAAAATAATGGAACACGAAAAAGATGAACTAAAGTGGATAAATATCAATCTTTTAACTGGATAAAGTTTTAATCTTTTAACTCCCTCCCTCCCTCCCTCCCCTCTCTCTTTCACTCCCTCTATCTCTCTCTCTCTCGCCCTCGCTCCCTTCAAATAGATCTATTCCAAAACGCATAATAGCGAGTCTGTCAATTATGGCTGATTAAAAAATTTACATTAGAATAAATTAAAAAAATAAATAAAAACATATAAAAATAAAAAAGTGAGACCACTATAACAAAAAAACTACACTTACATCTCTTTGTCAACGAGATTAAACAAAAAAAAGTGGAACATAGAAGAAACGAACTAACGCAGATTGAATATCGATTAATTATGTCCGTGAAGACTTTAACTCTCTCTCTCTCTCTCTCTCTCTCTCTCTCTCTCTCTCTCTCTCTNCTACGTTATTCTTTCTTCTTATTCTTCAACATTATCATCATTATCATTATCATTATCATTGTCATCATTATCATTATCTTCATCACTATTTTCCACATAATTTTCATCTTTACAAAAGTATCTCCCTCTCTCTCTCTCTCTCTTTTTCTTCAACTATTTTTTCGAAGATATAACATCTGTATGCTTATTAGTTTATGGTTATGATAACGATACAACAATTTGGAATCAAGTATTTGCACTAGATCTGTACATATCTTTGTGCATACACTACAAGAAAAACGGGTATTCTTAGTACCAGAAAAACAATGTGTAACTCTCTCCCTCCCTTTCATTCCCTCTCTCTCTCTCTATATATATATATATATATATATCTCTCTCTCTCTCTCGATTCCTAACTCTCCCTCTCTCGATTCCTAACTTAGATCTCTTTGGTTCTTCCTTCTTCTCCTCCTCCTTCATGAAATATAGATTCCACAATAGATAAGTTTAGTATTGTCTCTTTCAACTTCTCATTCTCTCTGTTGTTCTCTTAGTTTACCTTCAAACGTCTTCGCTATCTCTTCCTTCTCCTTCTTCATATTAATCACATATTTCTTCGTCGTCAAAATATCGTTATCGTCTCACGCACTATTTCCTTTTAGCTTCCGTGCTTTTCCTTAAGCATTACAATCAGAGTTTGGATATGAGCATTGTTGAAATCAATACCTCTGAAATTTTTTGGTGTATAAATTTCCTCCCTCTTGATGAAACATGCAACATGTGTCAATTAATATTCCAACATGAAGCTTCCACGAGAAGCTTAGAGCATAAAAACAGAGCACTATAGAAACAGAACACTGCTTCTGATGCTTACCATTGTATCTCTTTGTAATCAAAAACCTTAATTTCTCAATTCTTCTCCGTCATGTTTCCCCATTTTTGCTCCTTAGCTCGTGCCACATAGAGCCCATGCATTCTTCTCGCCCGTCCGCACATCACGTTCTCATGCCCAATGCTCGAGCCGCATCCGCTAAGAAGAAGACGACCTCTACTTTGTCTAGCTCGCCGAAGAAACGGAAACTAGGGAATCCCAAACCGCCGATTCGGACAAAACCCTTGTTTCAGATCCTATTTCTGATTCCATAAAACCCATATCGGATACTCCGTCTACTATGGAAGACTCAAAGTCTAGGGTTTTGATCAAAATTGCAGAACTGAAGAGCAAAATTGCGGAACTGAAGAGCAAAATTGCGGAACTGAAGAGCATGGGTTGCTGAAGAGTAATATCGATCATTTTGATTTGGGATCAGTGGCTTGGTGGGAGAAAGGAGAGAGAGTTCCGTTTATGTTTCTCTCGTTATTTTACTGAACTTCTTACTCTTTAGGAAGAGTATAAGAACTATGTCGACATGCCTGTATGCAGTTGTGGAAAGTGTGAATGCAATGCAGCTGGTTTATGGGAGCAACTTCAGAATAGAAGTCGTGTTACCAAGTTTCTCATGGGTTTAAATGACATTTATGAACCTACTCGAAGACACATTCTGATGCTGAAGCCTATTCTCTCTATTGAAGAAGTTTTCAACATGGTTAAACGAGATGAAAGACAGAAATCAATGGAGCCATCTACGAAAATGGATAATGTTGCTTTTCAAGCTTTTGCACCTACTGATACTAGTGTTGGTTACTCTGAGACTGCGAATGCTGGTTACTCTGAGACTGCGAATGTTGGTTATTACAATGGTCCTATTGAGAATACAGCTTATGCAGCAGCTTATAGACCTTAGCAAAGGCCAATATGCACTCATTGTGGAAGAACTGGTCATACTATCCAAAAGTGTTACAAGTTGAATGGTTATCCTCCTGGTCATAAGATGTCTCAAAAGGGTCATACTCAGCAAACTCAATTCCAGCCTCGTGGCCAATTTCAGTTGGGTCCTCGTCCTATCTTTCCACAACAGTCTCAGTTTCAACATTCATTCCCTAAGTCTGGTACTATAGCAAATGCAATGACTACATCAACTCCAGCAGCTTCTTCTCACAACCTTGATCTTAGTCAGTTCTCTATGGATCAAGTTCAATCATTGTTCCAACAACTCAGTGCTCATGTCCAGTTTCCAGAGCCTTCAACTTCTGCTCCTACAGCTATAATCACTGAAAATGGAGTCATGGCTGCTACATCTACATTTGGTATTGTTTCTTTTGCGTTTCCTTCCTCTAGTTTCCGTTATGAAAATCATTCTTTTACCTTTCAACACCAATGTCTTTCTACTCTCTATAATATCTTTCCTTTTGGTGTTTGGATAATTGACAGTGGACCCACTAGCCACGTCTGTTCTGATCTGACATTGTTTAGTGAAACTTTTCATGTAACAGGAGTTACAGTCTCACTTCCTAATGGCACTAGAGTTCCCATTAGTCACACATGCACTGTGCATATTTCTGGTTCACTTGTGTTGAAACTTGTGTTGGGCTTAGCTTCATGTTTTAACTGGACTTTCACACAGATGGACGTTACCAATGCTTTTCTCCATGGTGACCTTGATGAGGAGATCTACATGAGTCTTCCTCAAGGATATACACTTGCACAATCAGGTTCTCTCCCTCCTAATATTGTCTGTCGTTTACGAAAATCCTTATATGGATTGAAGCAGGCTTCCCGACAGTGGTACCAATACTTTTCCAAAGTAGTATTGGAAGCTGGTTTCCTTCAATCACCAGGTGATAATACTCTGTTTGTCAAACAGACTGAATCTTCTTTCATTGCACTATTGGTTTATGTTGACGACATCCTCATAGCATCCAATAGTGACTCTGAATTATAGTTACTCAAAGCTGCTTTACACAAAGCATTTCAGAGACATGGGGAATCCGAGATTTTTTTCAGGGCTTGAGATTGCAAGGAACTTTTCAGGGTTATCAGTCTGTCAGAGAAAGTATGCACTTGATATTCTTGCATCTACTGGGATGTTAGCTTGCAAGCCCAATGATGTTCCCATGGATCCGACTGTTCATTTGAGTAAAGATTCTGGCTCACTTCTTGAGAATCCTACTTCTTATCGAGAACTTATTGGTAGGCTTCTCTACCTTACTATTACAAGACATGACATTACCTTTGCCGTGAATTACTTGAGCCAGTTCTTATCTTGTCCCACTGACATTCACCTACAGGCTGCGTACCGTATTCTACGATATCTGAAGATAAATCCAGGTCAGGGATTGTTTTATGCTGTTGATTCTGAGTTATGCCTCAATGTTTTTGCTGATGCAGATTGGGCTACTTGCCCTAATTCAAGGCGATCAATTACTGGTTTCTGTGTCTATCTTGGGAAGTCTTTGATCACTTGAAAGTCAAAGAAACAACAAACGGTTAACAGAAGCAGCACTGAAGCAGAATATAGGAGTATGGCACTTGCTACATGTGAATTGCTTTGGTTGTCACAGCTTCTCAAAGATCTGAAAGTCACAGTTCACACATCTGCCAAGCTCTTTTGCGATAACAAGTCAGCTATGCATATCGCCACCAACCCCGTCTTCCACGAAAGGACCAAGCATATTGAAATAGACTGTCACACAGTCCGAGATCAAGTCAAGACTGGTTTTCTGAAACTTTTTCATGTTTCCAGCGCAAATCAACATGCCGATATCTTGACTAAGGCGCTTCATCCTGGTCCCTTTCACTCTATTCTTCAGAATGTCCATTTCAAGCCTCTTTCATCCACATACAAGACCTGTTTTATCTTCAGAGGCTTGAGGGGGTGTATTAGATACATAGTTTGGTTATCTCTGGTTTACTTTGGTTTGTATAGATTGATTAAGTCTCCTTTAGCTGAATCTCATATATATGTAAACTATGTACATTCATTGGTTAATTAATGAGAAAGCGTTAATACCCTTAATAGTTTATCTCGCTGCGAATGAGATCGCTCCTGTTCATGAAGGTGTTGAATTGGGAATCGTTAGAGGTTCCATTACAAAGGCAATCTCCGAAGCTTTTAATAGAACCGATGTGCAAGTTGAGTAGTTTCTGAATACGGTATGTTGAATAAGGAAGTAAAGTTCTTTAATTTTTATATTGTTCTTGTTGCTTATTGTATCACTTGTCGAATTATATAGGAACTGACAGACTTTTGGCTTGTAGTAACAGAAAGCCGTTCGTCTCAGGCTATGGTTTTCAACTTCAAGCCTAAACCATTGTCTATTGTCAATGTTTTCGATACATTTCGACAAATCGCGAAGGTATTTTAAAAGCCATTATTGTGTTCTGGCTTTTTGAATGCTTGAGGTTTGTTTTGGTTATGCTTTGATTGAATCGCTAAGGTATTTGGAAAGCCATTATTTATGGCGTGTTGATTATCGCAGGAAAGCATAAAAGATAGTCAGAAAAATAGGATTACATGACTTCTTGTTGAAACAACAGACTGTGAAACTCTTTACTTAACTCGTTTACTTATTCACGCAGATCAATCGTCATAATTTTTTTGTCCGGCTCATTCCTCTTTCGGGTTCCTTATTCAAAACTCTGCAGGGAAATTTGCGGTTAGGTCTCGGTCAGATTCTCTTAGCTGCATTGGGACAAGCCGCTGTATATAATGAAGAGCACTCAAAGCCACCTCCAAATATCAAGTTTCCTTTAGAAGAGGTTTTACTTTCTCGAAATTGGGGACTTGTGAATCAAAATACGAAAAATCAAATTGATGATTCTTATGTATTTGGTTCCATTGAAAACCCAAAAAAAATTAGAACTTAGAACCTTCACTTCAGATTTCGATGCGAGGCTGAAAATTCTGGGGAGAAAAGAGATGTAATCAGTCCTGATTCGAAAACAAATTTGGGATTTCAATATATTCGATAAGGTTTGGATGCGAGACTTACCGATACGTTTGAAACGGAGGAGCAGAGCACACAAATTTTGTGAATCGTAGGGGAAAAGCAAGACTTCAGTTTTGTAAGTAAGAAAGATTTTTTTTTCTATTGAGCACTCGCAAATTGGAGACAAATGGGTTTTGCTGAGCCTGTCGCACATGTTGTAGGCAAAGTATCTTTTGCCTTACTGAATTTAATGGCAAGAAACCACAACCCTTGGGTTAATTCAAAAACTAATCTCTATTAAAACAATCAAAATAATCGATACATTATAAATGGAAAAAACTATCGGAATCACGTTTTTATAACTTGGAAACATAAAAAAAAAATGATATACCATTCATCGATATTGTAGTATATGTTATCATCTAACGCTTCTACAACAAAAACCCATAAAAACCCTAAACCTTGTAATAGTCTGCATTAAAGTACTAATCGCATGTGCGTGTTTCTGTGAATCCGCCATCTTTTTCTGTCCCGGATCTTGCCAATAAACTGAATCACCCAATTTGCAGCTTCGCTGTAGTCTTGTTGTGTAGGCCTGAAGTACTGCATCCTCAAGTTTTGCATGACGGACAGCGCAAGCAATCCTCGTCTATCGAAATATGGTTGAGCAAGAGCTGCTTTTGCGCTGATTCTTTGCCTTGCTTTGTATCGGACCATTGATGTAAGAAGTTCCCATCCTATTCCACCGTCTAGATCTAATAGCTCAAAACCTTTACGGAGATCATGGCTTGCACGAGGCTCCACCAATATTCTCCAAGCAGTTAAGTTGTAGTCGCATCTTTTCAGCTGGCGGTTGAACTGAATGAGGCTGCTGTCAGATCGTAAGGATGGGAATGCCTAGAACAGGAAAAGCATGGTGAGCGAATAAACATAGTATGATGCATTTGTTTCCCAACACAAAGAAGCTAATCTGATAAGAACAAACTGGTTTCTGCTCTGCTTCCCCCACGGCCTAAACCAACAAAATACTCAGCACCCATAAAACCTGAACCATCTCCTATTTACTCATATCATAAGCATTGACTGACTTGCTGATGTGGCATGAATTGTTGATCAACACATTTTTAACATAAATTAATACAACCAGATTACAGTGACTATTTACGAAAGGATGTGCTTGTCAAAAGATAGTTGAACATGTCTGAGTCAAAATTGAAGGAAGATGAGGCATATGCCTATAGATATCGAACTTATCAGGCAAATTCATCTGTTTGAACAAAATTATAAAAATCAAAAACCCAACAGTTAGGATGGCTTTATATCAACTAAGCTCGCAGCTGCAACAGGTGCTAAAGGTGCAGATGGAGTTTGGGTGCTCATGATGTATTGCTCAGGTGCTGCATATCTGAAAGCAATAGGCCAAAAAGAAAGGTACTTATATCACGGAGAACAAAATTTCTGTAACTAAGGTTTACAACGATTCACATATATGATCCTTGGCAGAGAAAGATACTAATTTCGAAAGACGAAGACCTTGGATCTAAGAGAAACTCTTTTATAATGTAGTAAATTCCTACTCTCAAATCAGCTGCAGCTCCAAGATCGATGATCTTGAAAGCACGAGAACCTGCTCAAGTTTCAGTGTACACAAAAACGCATGTCTTTCATCCTTTCATTGGGTTCCTTGCTCGAAAAGCTTGCAAAGTCGATCCCATCATACCCATAATTCTTCTTGTCCCTTTCTTTTTCAAGAGGAAACCCTGCACATGCACAATAGACTACAAAACTGATACGATTCCTCCCAAGGACTTGAACTCGAAGTTGGTGACGTGATAAGCTTGACTCCAAGAAACCGTAAAGCTTCAAAGAACAAGGATGGGGAACAAATGGTCGCACAAAGGCTGCGGAAAGACCTTTGATATACCAACAAATCACTCAGATATTACACACTAAGATCATCGGTTTTGATAACTTGGATATTACTCACCAAGAAATCGGTTTGATTGTGTGATATAACACACAAACAATCGATTTTGATCACTCAGAATTACTCCAAGTAATCCACCTAGTTCACAAAGAACTAGACTCAAGAGAATCACTCTCTCACGTTTTTCTTGCACAAAGCAAAAGGGGTTTTCCAAAAATATGTTGATTAATTTGTTACAATGGTTTACATAGCTTAAATAAGCAAAGATAGAAACTAACTAGAGTCTAAAACTTAACTCTAGTCAAATAAACACACAGCAGACATATTACACAAATTAAGGTAAAAGAAACTAGTTGCATAAGTCACAATCAAGAAAAACACACACAAAGAAAACAAGTTGCGTAATGAACAGTACCCCGGCGGCTAGACCAAATCAGGCTGACCAGTTTTGGCAAATGGGCTGTAACTTTGTGATCCTTTGGTCATTTCTACTGATCGTGGGCTTGTTGGAAACCTAAGAGATCCAGAAAGATTCTCCAATTGGTTTCGTGGCGAGATTGTTCTTGAGATGGGCTGTGCATTGCGATCTTTAGCTTGGACGCGCTTTGGGGCTTGAAACAGATCCATTGATTTTGTAAAATTCATATCTTTTTGATCCAATGGTCATTTCTTCTCATCTTGGGCTTGTTAGAAACATAAGAGATCCAGTAATAATCTCCAACTGGTTTCGTAACAAGACCGGAGTAGAGCTATGCAACACGTTTGCTGGCTCGGTCGCGCAATAGGGCCTGGAAGAGATCCATTAGTTTGTAAAATTCATAACTTTCATGTCTGAAGCGGCGTTGATGTGAATCTAATTTTCACGGCTTCTCTGATGAATCTAGTTTCCAGAACAACTCGGTTTGTAGCTTAAATCCTCCGGGTTTGGTCTGGAGAAAGCTTTGAACACGCGTTGGTCCAAAGTTTCTTTTGCTTCGTTTTTGATTTCTCCTTGACCTTCCTTGACCAACGGATGATGATCCTTGATGTTGGCCTCTTGTTTATAGCCTCATAGGCCACGAACTTGAACTCCTCTTGATCTTGACGTGTTGTCAAGTCACTTGATCCAACAAGTTCAAGCTCCTCCTCGGCTACAAAAACCATCCAGATAAACCGAGAGCATGGACAACGGTATTTAATGCCTCACACCCATCACAAACAAACAACAAACGAAAGTAACTCTTTTGAAGACTCACCTTCGCATGTTTCTTTTGTACACTGAATTCCATTTCGGTAACTATTGTTTCGATTTTCTCCAGTAAATCTTTTGCTGAGCTATTTGAAGTGAATCTTATTCTCCTATCTGATACACTCTGAGAATTGGAAAGGATAACTTTTTTTTTTAGTTATACATTGTCTCAAGCACAGGACACATCTTTGAAACAGGGTAAAGACACTTTACCTCTTGTTCAAAGAAACTGGACAGGTCAAGAAAGGAAGACATTCCGATTAACTGAAACGCATTGATGATGGTCGCTGAATCACTGCCCTTCCCTTCTTCAGATCTCTGCACCGTTCAGAAAAGAAGAATGTTATTATGGGAAGAAACCACAAACACAATACACAGGTAAACCTAAAACGATTAAATTTACCTTTCTACACCATTGCAGAAAACAATATCCCGCAACACAGCCAAACCAACCAAAACATAAACAACAAACAAACAACAAACGAAAGTAACACACACGTAACCGATACCTCGATAAATCAGGAACGACTAAGTTACCGGACGAATAACACAAGAACCAGATCAACCTAAACAAACATAAACAGAACCATTTGACAATGTAGCCACAAATCATCAAACAAAACGCAAAACCAAATAAAAATGCAAATAACGAAGAAAAAACTATAAAAGACGATGAACATCAGGAAAAAATAAATAAGAGATAGGAGACCAAAGCAAAACTAAAAAATCAAAGAGAACACAGGAAAGACAAAATCATAATAAAACAATAACAAAAAAGAAACAGATACATCAAAAGAACAGGGACAACGCATACACCGTACAAAATACCACAAGAATTAGATCAACCTACAAAGACAAAAACAAAATCTCTTGATCAATAAGCAACGAAGAACAACACTCTAAACCAAAGTGTAACGCAAAAAAAAAAAAGACACAACCATAAAGAAACCCTACAAATTCCGGAAAGAAACGTAAACAAAAAATTTTAAAAGACAAGCTAAAAACGACACAAACAAACCTAGAAGGCAATTCTGAATACCAAAGACCCCTAGCCTCGATATACACATGATTAGAGTCCATCCAAGCCAAAAATTTACGGTTCAAGGAGATGAAACGGCAAAACATGAACATAAAAAGAGAATAATAAGCAAAATAAAAATAAATTAAAAACCATGAGAACAAACAGACCAACAACGAATTTAGAAAAAGCATTAAACAAAACAACTAAGATCATCCACATCGGTGAATTAAATGAGGATCTTTAGAGTAAAAATTGCCACGTGTCGCGACCATCCACAAGACACCGTCTCTTTGTGTCTCCGCGAAGACACCGGCTCTTCCAAAATCGCCACATGTCGCGGCATGATTCGTCGAGACAATAAAATATTAATAAATATAATATTATTTAAACTAAAAAAAAAAAAAAAATCGGGAAGACACCCAGTTGGGTATCACCGATGGTGATGCTCTAATATAACAGCGTTAAACGGAAATCTACTATATAATAGTTGGCCAACTCTCTCCCGTTGAACCCCACATCATTGGAGAAAGTGCCACGTGTCTTCACCATTTAATAATTTTTTTTTCAAAAACATCAATGATTTTTCTCTCATCCTCATCCGTTTCTCAAGTCATCTAACCAAGGACAAAATGTCAATATATCTTTAATGAAGGGAAAATAATATTTCATAGATTCCATGAGTCTACGTACCCTTACTCATTTACACAATTCACAAAACCATTTTTGCCCTTGTTTTATTTAATTATTTTATTAAACAGAAAATTGAAAATTGAGTTTAATTAAAAAAAAAAAAAACTTACGATTCCCGTCTCCTTCTCTCATCGCCGGCGAATCTTGGTCGAAACAGGAATCTGAAAAAACTCGATTTCTCTTATAATTATCTCACGTGACTTATCCTCATGGATTTGTGCAGATGTGACAAAAAAGAAGAAGGAAGAAGAAGAAGAAGAAGAATCAAGTTGTACCATTACAAAAACAAGTTGTACTAAGTTATACAAATCAAGTTGTACCATTACGAAACCAAGTTGTACTAAGTTATACAAATCAAGTTGTACCATTACGAAAATAAGTTGTACTAAGTTATACAAATCAAGTTGTACCATTACGAAAACAAGTTGTACTAAGTTATACAAA
>PKMM01011815.1:22677-41224 GCA_002933915.1 Eutrema heterophyllum
AGAAAAAGATATATAAATATTGAGTGTAATCGTAAAGAGAATTCAATTACGACAAAAAAACATTAGAATACTGTTTGGAAAGGTGGTTAACAAATGACAACAATGATTTCAACACATATTTCAAATATTTTCTTAGCTAATAGTTTTAAACTTTCAACTTAGTAAAATTCTTAAGTTAAATCACCATATTTCTTTTGACGTATTATTATTTTCTTAATTTATAAAATACATTAATATATGATACACAAATATTGCATTTGCAAAAATAACAACAAACCATTTATATTAACAAAACATTTATAAAACTAAATCCGCGCGGAGAATCCCCTAATATACTATAAAAGTATATATAATGATATGCAACAATCATCAACATCATCAACAACCAGCACTAACCAACATCAGAAATCCATCCATCTAACTATTCACCTATGTCCATTAATAAATTAAATACAGTATTGATAGATTCTTCAAAAACTTGTTAAATCACATGAACTAATATTTGATGAGCAATACGTCATAATTTGCGAAAGTTGAGTTATGAAGTATTATGAACAGTTCAATCTTGAACGAATTAAAACACGTTTATCCCCTGCTAATACCAATTGAAAGATTAGTCAATTGGTTTGTATGAGCATAGTGATCGGAGCCACGAAAATGGAATGATTATACATCTATGATTTGAGTTCTAAAATGGATCTTATTATTTTCCTATTTATCGATTAATATTATGTGATCTATGAATCTCTGCGACCAATATTCTGTGATTTATGAACCTATGCGGCCTATTGTCTAACGTGTTCTTCTATTGAATTTTCATTGTTTTAAATTAGTTGTTTTTGTCAATTTAATTTGCTATTAACCAAAACCCCAATAATTCTGGTTTAGCTAGATTTGATTTTTATAAATTTACAGTACTCATTAGGTCTCTATGGATCGATCCTACATATGCTGTTGTGATTATTGTACACTTGCAGTTAGTTAAATCGAGTAAATTTTAACACACATCATATCGCAAGTTTGAATCAATGTTTTTGAATAAACCTTAATCAGATAAGATTGACATATGGTAAGAAAATTAACAAGAAAGAAGCAAAAGAGAGAAGATGCACAAGACTTCATATCATGTCTTCCTATCTCCATTAGTTTCAGTTTCAGATAGCCAAAATTATCTAATTGGATATTATATATAAGTGTTTAGGGAATTTTTCGTCTTCTCGGGAGCAAGTCTCTTACAAAACAAGTAGAAACGTCAAATCTCGGAAAAGACGATGTGGTGTGTTTTCCGAAGGCTCTCCAATGCACAAGTCAGAAAACAGTAAAGAAAGACCACATAGTGGTTCATCGGAAAACGGAAAGAGTGTTTGGAAAACGGGATGAGGAATTGTGCTAATTGGGTCCGAAGGAAAGGATGGATCCACAATGGGTTTTGAGCAGTGGGCTTTTGTGGTAAAAGAGAAGAAATGAAGAATTTGGGTGAAAGAACTTCACGGTCTAGGAGCGACCGTGAAGATGACCGGATAATGGTATGAAAAAAGACTTAAGAGTCCCGGAAAGAAATGAAAGGCACATTGTTTAGAAGTATCTAGCACAAAATATCTCAATAAGCTATAGGAAATATGAGAAATTCATGAACCCCTCTCTCGTTGGAGAAAGGGAAGTATTTATAGAGTGTTACCTAACCGGGTTAGTATACCGGGTCGGATCCCTAGTCGTCGGGTTGTTGGGTCAGGTTTCGGATCCGTTGAATGGGTCGTGTACCCGGCGTTCGTCTGACTTTTCACCTACTTTCCTTGGCCGCATTCGCCAGCTGCTCGGCAGAGCCTTCATGCGTCCTTATCTCTCTCAGTGTACGGCTCGGAAGCAGCGGATCAGGCGTGGTACGGTCGTCTCCCATACTGATGTGTTTCCCTATGCTTCGTGTGTTGTCACTTTCACATATCATGTGTAATCAGAATGCATTAATTGCATGACCCGTAGGTTGTCATAAGCATGAGCGTAGATTTGAATATATTCCCATTGTCTATTGGAGGGAAAATCACATGAATTGAACCGTTCATTCCCGCTTAAGTAATTCACATACATGGCCCGATTCCCTTGATACATGGGATCGGGCTTTCGGGGCTGTCCTGTCTCCAAGTGTTTTGCTCCCAGTAGCCTGTGCGGATCACATGCCTCGTTATCTCCAGATAACTAAGCTTCACACGAGACCAGGAAGGAAGACCTCTCAACTCCTCTTGACCACTCAGTCCCTAAACCTCCTTGTACCTGACAACGTGGTATGCATTGTCAGATACATGGAGCCTAGCTAGAGGCATGTAGCCTATGCCAGGTCTCTTAGTTCCGTAGGCCCAAGCAAGGTCCAGTGTGACCCAGGGGGTCGTTTCTGCAAAAAAACCATGGACGACACGTAATTTGTCCACGTAGAAAGGTCTGTATTCATCCCAAACAATAAGTTTTGGTTGTTCGAACCGAACAGAAAATGAATGGGTACCTGAATAAATGAAATATCCAATCACAATTATAACCCCAAAAAATTAGATATCTGAAAATTAATTATATCCTAGAGAAATATCCTAAAGAACAATTATATATCTAAAAATATTAGTTATATGTAGGTCTGAAATAACTAAAATACCAAAAATCACAATTATAACTCAGAAATATTAGTTATATTTATATTCGAAATAACTCAATATCCAAATGTCCTTAGTTATATTTGTTAAATTTAACAAATTTGAACCAAATTTCATTTTAAAAATCTGAATTAACTGAATTACCCAAAAATATTTTTGTTTCTTTTTTACATTATTCGAACCAAACTGAATCCAAATATATACAAATCTATATGGTTTCTATTCGAACTACCCAAAACTCAAATAACCAAACTGAATATTCGAATGTCCATGTCTAAGGCTGTATAGGGCATTTTTACTTTATTATAATTTATACAATATATCCTAACCAAACCCTTTTAATTGGTTAGAAATTGAACTATAAATGTTTTCTTAGTTATTGTTGATTATGAAAATCACACAAGGGATAAAACAGTAAACTTATGATCGGAATCTCGTTTTATTGATTTGAGCTCGGCAAAGTACAAGATTGTAAGTCGGAAAATTGATTTGGAAACAAAAGAAATAAGAACTAGGAATCTGAGCTCTCGATCTCCTTCTGTCTCGTAGGTGATTGTGAATGAATGAGAATGAGGCGAATGCCTCCTAATTTATAAGGGTTGAAGTCGGTTTCGAACGGGAAAACTTCATTTTCCTAGTTCTTTCAGGAAAAGGAAAGTTTCATGGAATCCCTCCGAGATAAGGAAATGTTCAGTGAATCTCGGAGGTCGGTTTCTATCGTGACGAGTTGGGCCTTCCTTGGACTTCGGATGTCGGCGCTTGTCTTGGGCCCGAAGTTTGGTTCTGCGATCATGGGCCTTTCTTCCCTAGGTCCAAACTGCCGTAAAACAGGATCGATCGAACCGGGCTAAACCGAGCAGTGCTAAACTCACCACTAACAATTAGTCCCCCCTAGTTCGTCGAAGGGATATCTTGAGCTCGGCGAAGTTCATGGATGATTCTTTTAGCTCGGTTGGAATTGAGATCGGTAGATTGTCTTCAATACTTCGGGCTCATTAATGTTGTGCAAAAGTCTCTAGATTCGCGAGTTTCGCAAAGAAATCCCTAGCTCGGTACATGATTGAGATTAGTAGGTTTGACTCGGTCTTCTATACTTGTTCCTTGAAAGTCTTAGTTTTTTGTGAATCCCGATTTTGAAGGTTTTTGAGCTCGGCAAATCTTCTTCGAAAAGACGTGTCGATTTTGTTTCTATAACCGGTGCGGGAATCGAGGAGTTGCCATTATTGCTCTTTTCCCTATAAATACCCTTCGACTCCTCCGATTCTTCACTTCACTTCTACTTATAAAAGGTACGATTTCTCTTTCTCTCTCTAGCGCTCTCCCTTCTCTCTAAGTTATTATACTTTTTTATGCTTTCAAAGTTTTCTGATCGGTTGCCACCGCGATTCCTCCGTTCTGTTTTGAAGATCTTCGAGTTTTCCGATCCATCTTCAAACTGTTCTTCGTTATCTTGTTCCGGTTTTGTTTTCTTTGATCGAGATGACTTCGAAATCTTCTTCGACTTCTGTTAACGACCGAACTCCTTCTCTAAAAGATCCGAACATCGCTCCCGAGTTGTTCGTCAGCTCGTTGGATCCAGACGATTCTTCCGACAACGGTCTGAGGGGGGTTAGGCAAGAGTTAGTCAAGCGCAACTCACGTTTTGCTCCTGCCGATCCTGGTTGTTCCCGAGCTTCTGTCCAAGTTCCGCATCTTGTGGATAGAAAGAGTCGTGAGACAGATGCTCAAGTTCAGTTTGAAGATGAGCAGGTTGCCAAGGAGAACGATCGAGTTCGGCTTGATGGAGAGACAGTCGCCGATCTTAAAATTAGGCAAGTTGTCAAAGTGGACGAACAAGTTCGTCTTGACGGGGAACTGGCCACCCAGTTGGCCGAAGCTGAAGAGGAAAGAGTCCGTCCTGCCGAAGAGACTGCTTCGTTAGCAGCTCATATATCGGTAACATCGTGCTATGTTGGGCCGACCCGTTCTAAGAGGGATACCATACTGAATACTCTGAAGCGATGCGGAGCTCCTGAAGAGATCGTCTTTCGTATCCCGGATGACAACCAGAGGCCCTAGGATGCTCTTGAGGGTTACGTCTACGTGTATGAGGATTACTTCAGAAGCTGCGGTCTTCAATTTCCTCTTCCCGAGCTTGTTTATAGTTATTGCAATCGCCGACGTATCGCGATTTCCCAACTCAAGCCCGCCACAATTATCAACATCATTGGGCTTCTCATCCTTGGGGAGGATTGCGACATCCCGACGTCAAGGTGTTCGAGAGATTATTTCGTGTGAACATCACGAGAGAAAAACCCTGGTTTCTATCAGCCAACGCGAAACCAGAGTACGACCTCGTTACCGGAAATAAGCAGAGTAAGGTCAACAGTTGGGGCACTCGCTATTTCTACCTTCGGATCGATGATCTCTCAGTAGAGCAGCGTGATGGAAACTACCGGACTCAATGGAAAACTCCCATTGGTAGATATCGGCCTTCACTTTATTGTCTTATGACTTATCTTATCTAATCATTTTCAATATTGTCTTCTTAGTTCGTCATACTCCGAGCATCCTTACAACGATCCCAGGTTTTACTTCCGAGCACGAGAAGAAGTTGAGTGCGGCTGGAAAGGTTCGTTGGCCAGAAGCATACCAGGAAAAGCTCGATTTGAGAGCTAAACGAGATGTTAAAGGTTTATCTTGGTAACTTTTTCATTCTGCTTGACATCGTTATTTCTTTAACACTTGATTATTTTTATTTAGCTAACCCATCCAGTCGAAGAAGAAAGATGAAGATCGATAATATTCCCGACTTTGCTTCCGAACTGGATGACGACAAGGATCTCGCCGAGGTCTCACATAACCATCAAGGCGAGCAAGCCGATGATGAGAGGCGGGTTGTTGAAGAGGAGCAGGTCCCTGCTGAAGGGGAAGTAAATCCTGGAGCCGAGCTAGAGGCCGAAAGGCAAAAGAGAAGGAAGAGTAAGAGTTTGATCCGGAGGGCCGAACGATGATGTGAACATAGAGGAAGTCGGAGAGGATGAAGTTGGTGAGACAAACACCGATCTTCCTCCAAGCTCTCCCCACGCGGGTGATAATGTTTTAACGGTGCGTACTGAGATTGTTGGGGACAGTCGCTCTAATCGGTCTACTGCCTCAAAAAGATAGCAAACTTCTGGACCTTCGACCCATTCTGTCAAGTTTGATTATGACAAGGATGAGCCCGTCATTAATGATGCAACCGACCTATATCGGCAACTGACTTTTGGTTCTCATGAGTTGCCTCCGACCGAAGAGTTCTTCCGACCATAAGCTTACAAAAAGCTAGCTCGCACTACAGCCGACGTAAGTGAAAACTCCCAATCGCTTGTTCCTTTTATTTTTGATCGAGTTGTAATGACAGCCTTCGCGTTGTTCCCCATTTTTTTTTAGATGGTGGCTCAATTGAATGATCTCGTTGGAACATACGATCGCGAGCTCGGTATAGCGCGTCGTGAGGCTCTTGAAGTTGGAGATGCCGCCAAGGAATTGCAGAAAGAGGTGCTTGCTGAGCGGGCGAGGTCGGAAACTAGTGATGTGGCCGTTGCCGAGCTTAAAAAGGTGTTAGCTATCTTGAAGGCTGCAAATGCCGAGCTTGCCGTGGAAAAGGATGCGCTTGTTCGCACATTGAACAAGGAGACGACCCATCTGAGGGGACTCGTACGTGGGAAATATTGAAAAGCAAGGAAGTGACCGAGAAGTGTCAGGTTCGTCTCCAAAAGATGAAGGATCATCTTGCTGCTACCGATCAGATGAAGAAGCCGTTCCTTGGTCTCAATCAGATCCATGGAATCCTCAGCTTTTGTGACGTCCTTGAGAAGAAAGACGGCATCGTTTTTCTGCCGGCCCGTATTGAATAGCTGAAGAAGTTTAAAGCCGAGAAGTCAGCCGAATATGAAGCGATCGCGCCTTGCGAACTTGCTGAAGGGGACCTCACGCTGTCGCGCCGAGACCGTTCATCTGGAGATCTCTCTGCCGATTGGGACGGACGTCCCACCGGGTCTTGACATATTTGGTTCGAATCAGCTCACGATCTCGGGCGACCAGACGAGTGCTATAAGGGATCAAGCTATCTGATTGTACCTTCTCCTTTTATATCGCTTTTTGTTAGTTTGGTAAACTCTTGCTTCTGCCCGAAGGGCTTCTTATGTAGTAGTTTGCCCGAATGGGCTCTTCTCTCGCGATCTCTTTTTGCCTAAGGAGGCTTTTTGTGGCCTAGTTCGGCCTTTAATGAATTCGGCATAAATTTTCTATTGGCTTATTTTCGATCATGATCTTGATTTTTGTACTTTGTTGATTTCTTTGTTTTTGATATCGAGTTCGGCTTTTGTGAGGTCGTAAAATGATATGAACCTCCCGTATTCACCATACACAAAATTGGGGCCGTAAAGAATACGGTCTTAGCCGAGGTGTAGAGAATGAACTCGATTTTACGACCTATTCGAGATCGGCGATCATTGGGATATCGGCTTACTAGTTTGCGATTGTTGAGAAATCGGCTTATTAATTTTGCAATTGTTGAGAAATCGGGTTGTTAGATTTGCGATTGTTGAGAAATTGGCTTAATTTTGCTAGAGGAAACGTTCGGCTTTACCTTAGAGCTTAGAAGAAGAGTGCGTAGGGAGCTCGTCTTAAGATACTCTAGGTCTTCTCAGATCGAATCGGAGTGTGCGAGGCGGACTCGGCTTACTTAGCTCGGATGATCTGAGAGCGGATTTGGTGTCAGCCTGGTCCCGGCTTAACATGGAAGGTGTGTTATCCATATCACCATGAGGATACATGCGAGACGAAGCTCGGCTTATATATTTGTATCGATCGTCTGGCCAAGATGTCGATGTGTGAAACCGTGATGGTTTTAGTTGAGAACTATGTAAGTTTGGCTTTATAAAAATACGAACTGCTTAAGTTCGGCGAACTGCTTGAGTTCGGCTTTTGAAAAATACTTGAAAAAAAAAAAATTATTAAAGTCATAGCTGAACCCGAGGTAGGCTTCCTACGTACCCTCGAAAGAAGGATTAAGCCATTCGTAGTTCATATTACATCAAAGTTGGAACCGAGCTTGTAAATACAGAGCTCAGTGATCTTTTTTTTTTTTTTTTTTAGGCTTGGCTTGATGCTGAGATTGCCTGCATTCTTCTCTTCGGTGCCTTGGAAAAAAATTCGCAAAACAAGGTCACCGTCCTCAAAATGTCAACCTTGTACTTTCTTGTTGTAATAGCGTGCTGCTAAGTGTTGATAGTTCTGGATTCAGAGTAATGCTTGTCCATGTTGTTCTTCTAGTACGTCAAGGTTGTTAAGCATCATTTCGTCATTCAGGCCGGGATTTTGTGTCAACATCATTCGGCGTATGGTTGGGATGTTGAGCTCGGCGGGACATAATGCTTCCATTCCATAAGCCAAGAAAAATGGTGACTGTCTGGTAGATCGCCGGGGTGTTGTTTGGTGGGACCACATGACGCCGTCGAGTTCATCAGCCCATCGCCCCTTCTTCGTATCTAATCTCTTCTTGAGTCCGTCGATGACGGTCTTGTTGGTCGCTTCAGCTTGGCCGTTGCCTTGTGGGTATCTCGACGTAGAGAAACTTAGTCGAATTTTCCACTTAGCACAAAAATCGCCAAATAATGTTGAAATGAATTGCGGTCCGTTGTCTGTGACGATCTCATATGGTACTCCATGTCGGCATATGATGTATTTCTGGACGACAAGAGCATGTACCTCGGCGTAAGATTCAGCCTCGACCCATTTGGTGAAGTAGTTAGTCATGACGAGGATGAACTGCTTTTGTGTGGTGGAACGCCGTAGTGGGCCGATGATGTCCATTGCCCATCGCATGAAGGGGTAAAGTGTTGTTGACGTTGTTAACAGTTCGGTTGGTAGATTGATCATGGGGCCGTGTCGTTGACATTTTTCACATTTAGCTACGAAGTTCTCACAGTCTGCCAGCATGGTCGCCAATAGTAACTTGCCTTCTTTATTTTCATGGCCAAGGAACGACCTCCGGAATGATTTTCCCTGATCCTTCATGTACCTTCCTCATGACCTCGTGAATATCTTTGCCCAATACGCAAATTAATAGGATACTCCAGGGGTACAGCTCGCCTTGATGAACGATGTATGAAACAGCTCGCATTTTAAGTCGTCGGGCTGCCCACATGTCTGTCGGGATCCTTCCTTCGTATATGTACATCTTAATTTTGATGGTCCAATCCTCGGGTTCGTCTTCTTCTTTGGCTTCTATATTCATTGGGACATGAATTGCTTTGGATACTTCTTTGTTGTTGTCATCGGATTGATTCTGTAGGTCGGGGTTTTGCGCGATATTGAGTTCGATGTCAGTGTCGAGTTTGGGTTCCCGACTTGAATTTCGTTTTCTCGTTCTTGGTTCGGGATTGATAGCGGGTTGCTCCTCATAATTACGCATGGGAGTCGTTACATGACATGCCTCGGGTTTCTCAATACTTGGTTTAGGAATTGATATGATTCCGGACACGAAGACTTCGGAGGCAGCTCAAGACGACGCATTGCTCATCCCGGAAGGTGCCATCACCCGATCTAAGGCACGGAAGCTAGCAGCAACGGTCCGGAACTTACTTGGCGATATCCGGATCAAGGAGGATCAACTGACGCACCCGATCCTTACCGCATTATCTCCGAGTTCTTCTTGAGGATCGGCCGTTGTGTAAGTTGCGTTGTACTCTTTTTCCTGTTTACGGTTTTGTCCCAAGTGGGTTTTCCGTAAAGAGGTTTTAATGAGGCAACCGGCATACACCGTTAACGGTCCGTTTCCGAAAGAGAATTCCGCGGGATCACTTGGCGAGAATTCAAATTCAAATCCGAAGCCAAGGAGTTCCCTCCATATTTTCCCTCCTTTAATTTCGAATTTGAACTCTTTTCTTTTCTTTTTGTTTTATTTAAATTAAGTATTTTTGCATGTCTTTGCATGTCCTTTACATGCAAGACCTTTGTCTTTCCCTAGGAGAGTAGTTAATGTTATTTCTTCTCCTATATAAACTCATCTCCTCTCATTGTAACACAATCAATCTTTGATCAATAATATTTCCTTTGAGCTTCACACTCTCTCTTTTCGTTTCTTTAGAAGGTTATTCTTTAGAAATCTTTTCGGTTTATCTTAGAGTTTTTCCGCGACTCTTAAGACGCAGCCATCGACCCGTTCGAACGTGTGAGTTCTTCTCGTAGTAAGGGGCACAAAGATCTTCGGCTTAACGGCCACGCTTTGTCATCCTTATTCTCGGACTTCCCCTTCAACGTTGCCACCGCCTCGTTTCCAAGCATTCTTCGCAAGTTTGGGCCTAAGGATTTTCGAGTATTTTGCTCACACCTTAGCATCTCTCTTCGTGGATCCTTCGAAGTCAAGGATTATCCAAGCATCACCATACTAGAGCAAGCCGGTCCTTAGTCGAATCGTATCAGGAATGCTTTCGACCGGTATTGTTCGCTGAAGGTGAGGGTCCGAGCAAGATGCCAAGGCGGTGAGCGCATCAGCTGGTGCGTTTTCTCCTCGTGGAATTTTGGTAAGGTCAAAGGATTCGAATCCGGTGGCGAGCTCCTTTACGAGTTTAAGGTATGCATCCATTCGTTCGTTCTTCCGACGAGCTGGGAGTCGCAGTATGCGTGTATGCGAGTTGCTCCAATGGCTTTGGCCAAGCGTAGTCCGGTGAGTAATGCTTCGTACTCGGCTTCATAGTTTGATGCATTGAACTCCAGTCGGAATGATTGTTCTAAGATCTCTCCAGTTGGGGATTGAAGGCGGATGCCTACTCCCGACCCGCAATGGGATAACGAGCCGTCTACGTGAAGGATCCATTGTTCGGTAGCCGGGATGTTGGTATTGATGAACTCTTGCGGCAGTTCGATGAGGAAGTCGGCTAGTACTTGGGATTTGATACTCGTTCGGTTTTTGTAGTCGATGTCGTATTCACTCAGTTCGATTGCCCATTTGGCAAGTCTACCGGACTGGCTCAGACTATGTAAGATCGTTCGCAGGGGTTTATTGGTAAGGACGGTGATTGAATGTGATTGGAAGTACGGACAAAGTTTCCGAGTTGCGGTAACAACGGCGAGGGCGAGATTTTCAAGCGTGGGATATCGAGTCTCGGCCCCGTCCAATGACTTGCTGATGTAGAAAATGGGTTTTTGTTCACCTCGGTCTTCCTGAACGAAGACCCCGCTAACTGCCAAGGTGGAAACCGCGATGTAAAGGTAAAGAGTTTCACCGTCTTCAGGTTTGGCCAAGATCGGGGGAGTTGACAGCTACTCCTTGAGCTATTTGAATGCTTCTTCGCATTTATCGTCCCATTCGAGATGTTTGTTTCCACGAAGCAGTTGATAGAAAGGCAGGCACTTGTCGGTTAATCGGGAGATGAATTGGTTAAGTGCGGCGATACGGCCAGTTAGCCGCTAAACTTCTCGTTTTGTTGTTGGTGATGGAAGATCGAGGATTGCCGAGATCTGCTTGGGGTTGGCCTCGATTCCTCTCTAAGTCACAATATAGCCGAGGAACTCTCCAGATGTTACTCTGAATGTGCACTTGGTGGGGTTAAGTTTCATACCGTACTCATTGAGTATGTCGAAGCAGATGTTGAGATGACCAATACGATCATTGGCGATAAAGGATTTGACCAGCATGTCGTTGATGTATACTTCCATAGTCTTGCCGAGCTGACTGGCGAACATGCGATTTACGAGTCGTTGGTAAGTTGCTCCAGCATTCTTTAGACCGAACGGTATGACTTTTTAGCAATTGCCGCGGTCGGTGATGAAGGATTTCTTCTCTCGATCGTCGGGGTGCATGAGTATTTGATCGTAACCCGAAAAGGCGTCCATGAAGGATTGTAGTTCGTTTCGGCAGTGGCTTTAACCAGTATGTCGATATGTAGAAACGGGAAGTTGTCTTTCGGGCATGCTTTGTTGAGGTGAAGTCAACACAAATTCTCCATTTTCCGTTCTTCTTTTTCACGAAGACCGGATTAGCTAACCAGTCTGGATACCTGACTTCCATGATTGATCATGCGCTGAGTAATCGTTCGACTTCGTCATTGACGGCCTGGGCTTTCTCTGGACCGAGCTTGCGCCGTTTTTGTTTGATTGGTTTGAAGGTCTGATCGATATTGAGCTCGTGGCTCGTGATCTTAGAGTTGATTCCGGGCATATCTTTGATCGACCAAGCAAACGTCGAGACGTTCCTTTTGAGGAAGCAGATTAGATCGCTTTTGATTTCTTCATCTAACTCGACCCTTATGCCGACACATCTTTCAGGATTGAGCTCGCCGATATTGACTTGAATGATTGTTTCTCGTCTTGGCAGGTCGGGATCAGTATTCTAGCGTAGTGGATCAGTCGTGGTTTTGCTTGCGCTGATGACGCATGTTCGGGATGCCGTTCTTAGTTTGCATTCGTTGATATAGCATTTACGAGACATTACATGATCGCCTTTGAGGGTAAAGATTCCAGATGGTGTTGGGAATTTCAGACACTGATAATAAGTCAAGATGACGGCCTTCATTGCGTATATCCACGGTGTCCCGAGTATGGCATTATAGATCGCCGGTTTTTCTAGGACCAAGAATTTAGCCATCTTCACGATTCCTCCGACATAAATGGGTAGCTTGACTGTTCCTGCGGTCATGGTTTGTTCTCCTAAGAATCCGGTGAGTGGCTCGATGTTCGGTTTGATTTCGGAATCCGGGAAATCCATGTTTCTTAGTGTTTCTCTAAATATCACGTTTACCGAGCTGCCGGTATCGACCAGTATCCTCCCGACGGCAACATCCTCGATGATTAAATCAACGACTAAAGGATCGTTGTGCGGCATGCGCAGCCCTTCCGTATCCGCCTCATAAAAGGTTATCGATATCCCGCCTGTTGTACTCGGTTTTCTCGCTTTGCCGCGATCGCTTCTCTATTATATTCCTTGATTGCCCGAACTGAATAGTTGCAGGATTCGAGTGCTCCCATAATCATATTGACTTGTTTCCGAACCTGCGGGATGTTCTGATTTTCGGGTTGGAACTCCCGATCTCGTTTATGTCCCACATCAGTATTGGTGTTTGCTTGTTCGGGATTTCTGGTTATGTTCAACCTTTCGTTATTGTCGCGACGACGACCTTCATTGTTATTGTTACGGCGGAATCTATTACCAGGCCGGAATGCGCTTTCGACCGGGACCTCGCCCTTTTTGTATTTAAGCAAAAGGAAATCCTTGAGATGTCGGCATTCTTCGGTGCTATGACCCTTGTTGTGAAATTGGCAGAATGGCTCTGAGTCACTTGCTGGCTCTTCTGGATCCTCGTGCCGGACCCATGTATTCCAGGGTTGTTGCGGTTGAATGGCACTGATTTGCTGAGTTACAGGTCGTCTTTTGTAGTGGTTCCGGGCTTTGCGATACTCCTCTTTCGGCTTGTTTCTTGGAGTGATCTGCTTAGAAAGGGCGTACTACTTGTCTTTTATGGCTGCCTCTTCTTCCTCGAGGATGTAGATGGGTGATTTGTGTAAGATGTCTTCCAGAGTGTTAGGCCAGTTGCGTTTGATCTCTTTGTGGAAGTCCGACTTGTACCAGGTCGCCTTGTAGAGGGCTTCGTTTGCGGCTTTGTCGTCGATGGTGCAGTGAGACACTATTGCTTTGAATCGGTTCATGAAATCACGTAACGGTTCGTTGCTTTTTTGTGCGAGGGCCCACAGGTTGGCATTCCGAGTTTTCTGTTTGATGAACATTGTGAATCGCTTAAGAAACTTGGTTGAGAGTTCGGTATAGTTGTCGATCGAGTGTGCGTCTAGTTGCAAGAACCAATCGAGCGCGGTTCCGCATAGGTTTTCTACGAAGAGTTGGCATTTGGCAGCATCCATCTCTTCTTTGGTGTCGAAACGGAAACGGTTCATCATGATTTCGAACGAGGTCATTAAATGGCGAGGGTCGGTGTGGCCGTCATACTAGGTGATTTTTATCTTTTCCAGACGCCCAACTTGGATACTGATAATCCGTGGTGTGAACGGGGTCTTCTGGGTCTCTTGAATCACATGATCGATCTCGGGTGCCGAGCTAGTTGCTTGGTGGATTTTAGAGTTCATGTCTTGGATATGTGCTTTTACGCCCTCGATCTGTTGGTCTAGAGAAGCTTGTTCGGTGACCGATATAGTCGTTCCATGCCCGACCGAGCTCTGATGAGGAGGTCGGAGTACGGTGCTTTGTCTTGGAGGTGGGTCGGGGAACAGATTTCGGCGTAAAGGATCGGGTGTTTCATCGTCAGGCTGAGCTGTCTGATTCTGTTGGAGTTGGCCGATCTGATCCCTGAACTCCATCTGAGCTGCTATCAATGTATCGAGACGTTCGTTATTCTTTTTGTTCATCTCTTCAAGTAGATCGTTATTTTGTTGTTCATCTCGGCCAGTTGTGCTGTTAGTTGTGCGGCCATGGCCTGTAGAAGAGTGGACTGGTCAATTTTAACTGTTGCGGCTACGTTGGTGTTTATCGGAGCAGGTGATAGTATATCGTCGCGTCCGTTGGTCGGGTTACGATCTTCCGGGTTGAGATTGCCGAGCCCGTTATTCTGGACGTCTTTATCGCCGGGTATTGAACCATCGAGTGTCGGGGTGTCCTTAGGGCCAGTCATTGCCGAGCTTATCAACCGAGATCCGTGAATTCTGTTAAATATTTCCCACAGACGGCGCCAATTGTTGATTATGAAAATCACACAAGGGGTAAAACAGTAAACTTATGATCACAATTTTGTTTTATTGATTTGAGCTCGGCAAAGTACAAGATTGTAAGTCAGAAAAGTGATTTGGAAACAAAGGAAATAAGAACTAGGGATCTGAGCTCTCGATCTCCTTTTGTCTCGTATGTGATTGTGAATAAATGAGAATGAGGCGAATGCCTCCTCATTTATAAGGTTTGAAGTCGGTTTCGAACGGGAAAACTTCATTTTCACAGTTCCTTCAGGAAAATGAAAGTTTCCTGAAATCCCTCCGAGATAAGAAAATGTTCCGCGAATCTCGGAGGTCGGTTTCTATCGTGACGAGTTGGGCCTTCCTTGGACTTCGGATGTCGGCGCCATGATGAGATGGGCTTGTCTTGGGCCCGAAGTTCGGTCTGCGATCATGAACCTTTCTTCCTTGGGTCTGAATTGCCGTAAACCGGGATCTATCGAATCGAGTTAAATTGGAGAGTGCTAAACTCACCACTAACCGTCATTACTGCTAATTTCTATAAAAACAAAAAAAAAATATTACTGAGAAGTCATTTCTTGCTGATTTTTGTAAATAAAATAAAAAAATTATTCCTGGGTTCTTAGTTTTCTGTTGACTGACTGAGGTCAACGCATCTGAGGAAGTTGAGCATAACAAACTTACAGTTACAGAGATGAACGGCCGAGATGTATCAAATCACTAAACTCGATCTACAACCGTTAGATCTCGAGAAGCTCGAGGGCAATCGCGTAGATACTGATCTTTCTCGAGGGCATTTTCTCAAAAGCAATCCACAGATTTCGTTTCGTTTCAAATTGAAGCGCGTAAATTTTCACAGAGAGAGATCGAGAGCGAAAACGAGAGAGAGAGAGAGATCAAACTTCGTCTCTGATGATGATGAGATCCCAGAAACACTAGTTTGAGACCGCAGACGAATCGAAAACGATGCCGGTTCCGATTATCGAGACTTGCAGGAAGAGAAAGAGGAAGCCGAAAGTGTATAATCTGCAACGATTCGGAGAAAAGGAGTTTCCGA
Organism: Eutrema heterophyllum; assembly: GCA_002933915.1. NCBI lineage: Eukaryota > Viridiplantae > Streptophyta > Magnoliopsida > Brassicales > Brassicaceae > Eutrema > Eutrema heterophyllum. Next base: position 38,071 of record PKMM01011815.1, read on the forward strand.
TTAACTGGAATGGAAGTTTCCGGGATAACATTAGGGTTTTTCTCCGGGAATTCGCGGAGGTTGAGGAGTATAGCATCCGTGGGATGCCAGTATGGTGTACGCTTCTCAGTCACGAGACGAAGAACTCTGTGATTCCTCTCTATACAGTTGAAGAAGACGTCGTTCGTTCCTCGGAACCCTACTGCGATCACTGCAAATGCACAGGTTCTTCCGATTTTGTTTTTCAGATTTTTGGGTTTAATCGTTTTCAAGTTTCTGATTACGGGAATTGGAATCGGAAATTTCTAAATCAAGGTTTAATCAAATCGTATTTTGGTGTTTTAGGAGATTTGAAGGATTGGGTTTTCGGTTTAGGGATTACGATTTGTTGTTAAATTGAGATTCTGAGTATGCATCGATCATAAGATGGTTAACGATTGGATTAGAGATCATTATCTGTGATTTTGTGTTTGAGGAGATTTTAAGAGTTGTTGTTAAATCGAGATTCTGGGTATCGATCTAGAGATGAAGAAATTGGAAATTTTGCATTTTATCTCTGTAGATAGTGATGATTAACGATTGCTTTAGAGATGTTTATGGATTATCTTTAACTGTGATTTTCGTTTTAACAGGATGGAGTAATCACTTTGTGTCAAAAAGGAAGTATCATTTTATAATACCGATTGATACTGAGTGGAACATGCCTCTAGAAGATGATGTTTTTGATCTACAAACTCATCTTTTACATGGACTGATTCACACTAATGGGTTTGGTCATTTGATCTGCGTCAATGGTCTGGAAGGAGGATCGAGATACTTGTGCGGAAGAGAAATCGTCGACCTTTGGGATCGAGTATGTACCAACCTCGGAGCAAGGTAATGGAACATTGGTTATCCTTTTGTGTTTGTTTGGTTTTGATTTTTCATGAATGGGAGATTGAAAGAATGTGTTTCTTGCAGGATGATAACAGTTGAGGATTTGTCTAAGAAGAGATCTCTGGATCTTCGGTTGCTGTACGGAGTGGCGTATGGCCACTCGTGGTTTGGTCGATGGGGATACAAGTTCTGTCGTGGAAGTTACGGTGTGACCAAGAATGATTACGAGAATGCAATAGAGCTTCTTGGTTCTCTTGAGCTTGATCAGATTGAGTTTGATTTCAGTGAGCATAAACAATCAAAAGAGATCAAAAAGATTTTCCGGTACTATAGAGGAATGAGTGAAGGGCATTTGAAGACATTCAAAGATCTCTTGCGTTTTATGCTTATTATCAAGTCTCATGCTCCTCAAACGAATAAGCTTCACGCTGCTCCTTCTCCCTCACCGGACAACCCTCATCAGAAAAGATCAAACAGGTTGTTTTTGAAGAAGAATGATGTCTTGGAAAATGAGAAGTCTCTGGGATATAAGAGGTATAGCACTGTGGCGGCTAATTTGGGAAGTAGATGGCCTGTGAGAAGACTGGAATATGCTGCTGAAGTGATTGTAGAGTCACTGAAAGAGATGAAAGCAATGAAGCAAAACGGTATGACTCGGCAAGATGTTAGGGATGCAGCTAGATTGCTTATTGGAGATACTGGTTTGCTGGATTGCGTGTTGAAGTCGATGAATAATGTTGTCGTTGGGAACATTTTGGTTAGGCGTTATGTGGATCCTCTGACACGGATTCTACATTACACAATACAGGAGCTTGATGATGCGACGAAACTAATAGAACTGACGAAACTAATAGAACCGAAGAAAGAACCTGTGCTAGAGGTGATTCCTTTGAGGGTTGTCACTGAATCGAAACCTGGAGCTGATGTTCATGGAGATCTACAGTTGTTGTACACAAATGTTCTGTTGAATTACCCAGAATCTGAATCAGTGAGATCTGCAACTCAAGCAATCCTAGACAGTAAACACTTCGTAAAGGAGTGGCCTTTATGGGACAACAACGACAAAATCTTTCAGTTTGTTTGTCGTATCAATCCAAGTTTGATTGATTTGAGAACAGAACAGATCACAGAGCTACCTCCAGGAGAATTAGTCACAGTCCCATTACAAGCCACAGTCTTTGATCTAAAGCAAGCCATTGAAGACACATTCAGAGATACTTACTGTATCTTGACAAACTTTGTGGTGAATGAGATCGATGAGCTCAAGGAAGATGATGATAGGAAGTTACTGTTTGGAAGACTCGAGTCTTGTTCTGCTCTAACAGTGAGAGGGTTTGGGATTGATTTGGAACCGAAACTGAAGTTTCAAGGTGGATGTGACACATGGATGGTGAAATGTGTTTGCAGAGTCAAAGACGATGATGGAGAGAGGATGATTTCTTGTGATGTGTGTGAAGTTTGGCAGCACACAAGATGCTGTGGAATCGATGATTCAGATACTTTGCCTCCGCTTTATGTTTGTTCGAATTGCTGTGAAGAATTTGCAGATCAACAGAAGAAAGTTTTGCAGCCAAAATATGAGTTTCCTAATGCAGACCATATGTTACTAATTGAAGGAGCAGATGATTACTTTAGAGATGAGGGTCCATGTCTTGGAATGATGCTCCCTTCAGAAAGTTTCCTTAGTGAACAATTCATTTTGTAAACCATTTTTGAGTCAAACATTGATTTTTTTTGTGTGTGTGTGTGTGTAGATATATCAATATTTTTGTAATAAAACAAAAGGGATAATGCATAGTTACAATCTAGTCTCTAGTTTTACTTGTTTAGACTTCTTTTAATCCAAATATAATTCGGATTATTTACACTTCATTTTTACTAAATGGTTGGCCCGCACGCATGTTAGTGTTGATTTGTTATGTTTGTAGACGGTTAGGTGTTGATTTGTTATGTTTAACAACAATCACGGAAACTGTTTTGTATTGCTTCATACCGCTTTGTGCCGCTTGGAACCATTATAAATCAAATGTTCATTCCCGCGAGCGTTTGCGATGGTTGGCGGTTACGTATATTTTTGTAATAAAAAAAAGCTATAAGCTTCCTTAAACTCCTACACCCATTGTGTTTAAACCAAGAAAGCTTTAATAACACAATGTAATCATTTTTAGTAAATTAAAAACAAATTAGTAATGAATATCAAAGATATTTATAATAATTAGTTTTATATGAGATATCTATGAAAATTTTATAATATTTGAGTTTAAAATGTTAATATGAAACATAAAAAATTAAAATTTTG
>PKMM01011815.1:46578-87115 GCA_002933915.1 Eutrema heterophyllum
AAAAAAAAATATTTAACTTATACTTTGGTTTGAGGATTGGGTTTTCTATTTTTTTATTTTTTATAATTAAGATTCGGAAAAAATATCTGAAAGATCCGTTTTGATATGTTATTCGCTTCAATCTGATTTAAAAGGTTCGGAGAGTTATAAATTTATGGAGTAAAGTAAGTATTAAAATTTAATATCAGTTAAATAGAGAACAAATCATAAATGACTACTAAAATTTAAAATTATGGATATCCATTATGCTCAGAAATATAGAGTTACATTCATAATATAGCGTGTATTGTAACTGGAATTACAACCAAATTTGTAAATATGAATAAACAGAGAATTTTAGTTTGTTCTTAATAACAAAAGAGCCGAATGACTATCGAGCTATAAACAGAAAATTTGTTGTTCGAGAAGATCAAAATGGATTAAAAAGTGATTTGAACAAGGTTTTTGCGAAGCAAACTAGGATTAATATTTTGAGTGATTTTAGAAGAACAAGAACACATAATTGCTAAGTGTTTGAGTGTGTAGAGCTTGTTGTGGGAAGAAGAAATTGTCTTGCTATTTGCCCTCGTCCTTGCTTTATACTCCGAGATCGTGCTTAACGGTACCGTTTACTCTGCATGATTCGCCATGAACGGTCTTTAATGCAGAAGATCCGGCTGTTACGTCTGGACGCCTTAATTCACTGGTTTGAATGAATCTTTTGTTTCGTCGGAGTTGACTAACGGATCTGCTTTTAATCTCTTTTGACCGTAAAATTCACATCTGTAGTCCATTCAGCTCGGTTCGTCACCTCGTCTGCACATTTGACCTCGTCGGATCTTTTCACATTTAGTTTATTAGGCTTATTTTACTGGGCCGAGATTTTCATCTCCGCAATATGTTTTAATTATATAGTTAATCAGTTTAATTGTAAAACTATACCTCAGAGTTTAAGAGATTTTATTAATCAGTTTAATTGTAAAACTATTAATTCTTTTCAAAAAATTCAGAACTAAATACGTAAAAGTGAATTTCAACATCAATATTGAAATTTATACTTTTACATTTGTTTTTCATAATTTTTGAAGATTTTTTAAATTTTTTTTAATTATCTAGAACGGATCGAAGATCCAAATTTTAACTGATACCTAACTAATTTGTAGATACAATATGTCTTTCTATTTGGAAGGAAAAAAAAAATTATAACGAATCACAGGTATCTTAAATCCATTCTGCACCTAGCCATACGTTTCGCAGTTAAAATAGAAAACAATAAATAAAGAAAGTAAAAGAAAAGAAAAACTAACATTTAAATGAAGGATAATGTGAAATTGGCTAGTGATTGACTAAGTCAGTGGTCAATAGTCGGTGCATGGAAAATATGACACATTACGTTACGTTCTTACCTGTTTGATCTTTTCTCTTGAGATATCAGTCAATCCATATTCCTCCCACTCTTCTTTTCTTTTTTAAAAAGAAAAAGAAAAATGAGAAACACCAAAACACCATATCTGTTTTTCCAGCAAATTCGATGTTCTATAATCTAATACAATATGTCACCTTAAGGATACGTAGATACTTGTGGTAGAGTTTTCTTCTACGTACGAATGTAAAATTATTAATTCTACTAACTTAAAACCATTTGACAATGAATAGATTGATACATATACTATTTAAAATTCTGCTAACCTTCGATATGGAAAATATTTGCAACGATTAATTATACTTTTCTATTTAATATAGAAAGAATTTGCGATTTTCAGAATTTTTTTTTGTTGTTGTTGAAATTTCAAATTTATTACTCAAGAAACTACAGTGATCATTTACATGTGATTGGCGAAAAAAATCAAAGAATAAAAAAAATAACATATCCTATCAATCTGCACAACACACAGTGCATCATATATTTCAAATCAAACGCACTTCAAAGCAGCGACAGAAAATACATTCGAGCTTATGCTGAACTATGTAGTCAAATGAGACTATCCGATTGCGAATAGTTTTGTCAATGTAACGAATGAGATTTAACTACGTTGATAACGACAAAAAGTTTACTATCTCCAAACATGATAAAAGGTTGTTTGAAACACCAACCTGATCAAGATATAATCCATTTTGCTGAGATTTACGTGGGTGAGATAAGCGGTTGTATCTGTTTAATCCAGTGTTGCTGACTAACCAAGAAGATCTCCGCTATCATTGTAGCACAAATGGATGTTCACACTTTTCTTCAACTTTCTTTTGTTTTTGAGAAATTGGATACAAAGTTATCAAGCATGTGCTTGGAGCATTTGAGTTTATAAATTTTTGGAAAGCCAATTTTGTTCACAGATCTATTGGTTTATATGGTTTAATAAAGTGTGACGAATGATCAAAATCTCATTTATAAAATTAGTGCACAACCAAATTTTGTTTTCTTACTTCTAGCCTTTCGAAAATCCTAAACGCCGCTCTCTTTCTAAATATAAGCATACATTTTCCTTTTTTAATCGAAATAAAGGGTTTATGGGCCCTAATTTTAGACTATCGCAAGATAAGTATGACCCTTAACTCTAAAATAAGCATTTTTGAAATGACCCATCTTATGACCTAGTTTCGAAAACCCTAAAGCCGCATTCTTTTAGATATAAACGCCTCTTCTCTTTCTCTGATCTTCAACCCTAAGCCACATTCTTCTCTTTCTCGACCGCCGCTCCGCCTCTCGACCGCCGTTCCCAAGATCGGAAGGGTTTTATCAAATGATAGATTTTGGAAAAACTTTAGGATTTTTAAGAATGAAAGGTTACAAAGTTTTAAGGAAGAACAATAGATTATTTGACTTTGTAACCTATGCATGGGAATTGTCAGATATGAATAACGAACATGATCGTATCCGATCTATCCGAGCATGTGCTTGGAGCATTTGCGTTTATAAATTTTTGGAAAGAGAATTTTTTCACATATTTATTGGTTTAGTAAAGTGACGAATTATCAAAATCTCATTTTTTAAATTAGTGCACGACCAATTTTGTTTTTTTTATTCTAACATTTTAAATCTCGGGCGGACTCTGAACACTAATTATCACGATGCGCGCGAACAAGATTTTGACATTTAACATGTTATTACAATTACTTATAAAAATAAAATTAGTAGACAAAAAAAATGGTACTAATGTTTTATTTTCCCTTTTCCTTCCTCTCCTGAGAACAATCTAGATTGCGCAATGGTGGATAGCAATATGGAAGATTCTATTACGAAAATAAATTTCATCTACATATTTATCTTTTGAGTGGACTATTTGAACCCGAAATTGGAATTTTTGCTGCTTTGTAACCAGTATTTTCTAACAGACCAAAAATATTACCCTAAAATATAATGGAATGGAATGATTGTAGTCCTGACCAGGACTTATTTATATCTATAATTGGTTGAACTGTCGCCAAACGTTGTCATAATGATTTCTTAGTAAAGAGATACACTTTTAAATTGTCATTTTATCACTTTCAACCATATTAGTTTCTCTTCTCAAACGTGTAACCAAAATGTAAATTCGAATATTTAAATATTAGCCAAAATCTCAAACAAATTTTCCTGTTCGATTCAGATATCTTCTTTATATTTGAATATCGAAATCTATTGTTTATTGCAATCAATCCAAAAACTAATTAAGTAGTCATTGTGGGCAACTTATAAAAGATATATAATAAAATGAAGATCCAAACAAAAGAGACAGGCATGTGAAGATGGATCCAATGCCAACCTCTCTACCTCACTGTCATTACCATTTCCACAAACTTAAAGAGTACACACGTCACCTTTTCCTAAATCAACAAAACAAACAGCAAATAATATTTAAGAAACCCAAAACCCTAGACATTACTTGCGTGACAAGAAACATGAAAGAATTGTGAAGTGAGCAGCGAAGAAAGAAGAGGAACACACAAATATACAGAAGAAAAAAAACAAATCTGGGTTTTTGAGGAATTCTCATTTCATCGTCCATCTACGGAAGTGAAAGACTCGGCGAATCCGTAAGGTCTGGTGGGAATACTCATCTGCGTGTTGTCCAAGCTAGGTAAAAGGGATGAAGTAGAAGATTCAAGATCACTTCTTCCTTCATAAGCTTGCCATTTCTTAAGAGCTTGAGGCAAAGACATGTCGAGATCGATACCGTATATGTCCTCTGGATTCTGATCCGATGGTTTCCATAGCTCGACTAGTGAAGACAGAATGTTGACTGCGTGTCCCATGTCTGGTCTTTGGTATGGCTCGCGGGCACAGCAATGGCCTGCTAGCTCAGCAACCGTGTGAACGCTGGCTAGGGTTTCTTCGTCGAGGTCTATTGTCGGGTCGATCGCTTTCTTGAATGATGATTCTTTGTTGATGAACATCCGTTTAAACCAGGAGACTAAGTGAATGCTCTCTTCTGGTTGTGATTCGTCTAGAGATTTTCTTCCTGTTATGAGTTCCATTATAATTACCCCGAAGCTGTACACATCGACTTTCGTGGTCACTCGACCCGTAACTGCAAGGAATAGATCACAATCACCATCAAGAAATAATCTTTACTCAAACTAAATCATCAAACTGAATGGGCTAACTAAGTAAGTTCAGTATAAATTTCTCTAAACCGAAACGAACAAAAACAAAAATTCCAATGCAACTAATTAACTAACCTGCATTTCACATAAAGAAACAATCTTTAATCAATAAAAATGAGACATAAATGGATGGTCTAACTATGTAACTAACCTGCATATTCCGGTGCCAAGTAACCAAATGTTCCAGCAATTCTGGTCTCAATCGATCCTTTCCCTTCTGGGGCGAGGCGAACAAGTCCAAAGTCTGCAACTTTCGCCCTCATATCATCGCCAAGAAGAATGTTTGAAGGCTTAAGATCTCTGTGAATGAAGCTCTGATGAGCTAATCCATGGAGATACTCCACACCTCTCGCAACATCCAAGGCTAAAGTCAACCTCTGTTTCCACAACAGGGGCTTAAGCCCTTCCTCTGACCACTCAAACAAATGCCTACTCAACGTCCCTTGAGGCATATACTCATAGACAAGAAGCTTCTCGTTCCCGTCCAAGCAATAACCAAGAAGCGTAACCAAATGGCGATGCCTAACCTTTGTTAAAACTGCAATCTCGGATTTGAATTCCGCAAAACCTTTACCAGCAATCACTCCATTCTCCATTCTCTTAACTGCGATCTTGGTTCCATCGTGCAATTCGCCTTTATACACAACCCCGAAACCTCCTCGTCCCAAAATGTTATCTTCATTGAAGTTGTTAGTCACAGAACGAAGCACTTGGATTGAGATCAGCATGTTTCCTGCTTCCACCATTTGGATATTATCTCCTGCCTCGCTCGTACCAGGAAGCGTGTAGGTTTCGCTTATGCCTCCAACGCTTACGCTTGAACCCGCAACTGTGATTTTAACGCTTTCATTGTCAGAGCCTGAGTGTCTCGGATGTACCACAACCGCGTTTGAGCTCTCGCCTCTTGTGAATCGCTTTTGCCTCTTTTTGTACCAGCAGAAAACTAATAAACCGATCAAGAAGATCGATAATAGACCTCCGAGCACCGAACCAATGATGATTCCTATAGAAGTCGAAGACTTTATTCCTCTCCCATCCCTATCACCTTTGATCCCTGATCCTGTACCATCTGAAGGTGAAGAAGAACCAGGAGGAGATAAAGAGCTTTTATCCTTCCCAATGTCGGGATTGCCATTAGTATTCACAATCACATTGCTTTTGAAAGCCGGGATCTTCCCATGAAGCTGGTTACTCGAAACATCGAGTGTTTTGAGATTAGGTAACGTTGTAAGCTCTTGAGGAATCGTACCCGTCAGATTGTTTATTCCAAGAACGATTCTTTGAAGCGATTTGATGGATCCAAACTCGGGAGAAATCGTCCCGGTTAGACCCATTTTCTCAAGATTAATAACCGTGATGTTCCCATTGCTACAAGCGATACCAATCCAATTCGTGCAAGGATCGTTACCTTTCCAACTCTCTGCGAGCCTCAGCGAATAATCCATGGAGCTAACAATCAAGAGCAAAGATTTTACTCTAGCATCACACTCACCAGGAGCAGGCAAGCAAAAGCTATTGGAATCTTTAACCAAATCAACCGAAACCGAGCTCTTAAACTCAGGAACTGGTCCTTGAAGATGATTATTCGTCAAGTTCACAGCTTTCAGTGACTCAAGACTGATCAAAGACGCAGGAACCGGACCCGTAAACGAGTTATCCCTCAAACTCAAGCTCTCGAGCTCCTTAAGACCCGAAAAATCTGGCAAAGAACCCGAAAACGCATTGGAATGAAGCCAAACCTCTCTTAACCCGGTCATGTTCTGAAGAACATCGATTGAACCGGTTAGATTCTGACCATTGAGCCACAATGACTGAATCTGCGAGCCAGACAACCCCAACGGCAATTCACCTTCCAAGTCGTTGAAAGCCAAATGCAAAATCGACAAACCGGGAAACTCATCCGGTCCGAGAAAACCGGGTAATTTACCGGAGACATTAGCCGAATTCGCCGAGAAATTCTGAAGAGCAGAAGCATTTCTCAAACTCTCTGGAATCTCCCAAGATTCAAAAGGGTTGTTATCGATTTCTACAGATTGTAACGAGGATAAACCTTGGAAGATATCATTAGGGATTGATTCGAAATGATTGTTACTAAGCATCAAGACTTGTAATGAAGATAAGCCACTTAAAGAAGGAACAGGACCAGAGATGTTGTTCCACTGAAGCTCAAGCCTTTCGAGCTCTGTTAAGGAACGGAGATCAGGAGAGAGTGTACCTTGAAGACCCGAATGCCCGATTTGGATCCGGGTCACCCGTTTGGAGCCTGTACACACGACGTGAGTCCATTTACACGGGTCCGGGTCGGACCATCCGAAAGAAGAAGGTGGGTTTAGGCTTTTCTTAAGTGCAAGCATCGCTGAGACGTCTCCATCTGAATCAGCTTCAGAAAACTCCAGAATCAGAAGAAGAAGAAACGAATACTTAAGAAAGGCTCTTCTTTTCTTCATATCTTTAGAGAGAGAGAGATGAAAAAGGTTGAAACTTTGGTTATAATTGTGGAGAAATGAAAGTGGAAATGGGAAGATGGGCCATTGAGAGAAGAAGAAGAAGATGAAACTCTGAAGCAGAAGCCAAGGAGGCTGCACATGGGATGTCTGCCCCACTAAGCCAATGACAGTTTGGTAACAGATTAGATACATCAATTTTTTGTTTTTCTCTTATTTTTATTAAGAATTTTGAATTATCATAGTATTGAGATAACGTTATTCGAAATAAAGAGGTCATGGTTGAAATATTGACTTACGTAGTTGGTTGATGTCAATTGCTTCACACAAGCGATATGGAGAACTAGAAAGGCAAATATATTATTTTGATACTTATTAGCAAAAATAATTGAATAACGTAATAACAAAATTATAAACAAGTAGAAATTTGATATTACGCGATATTTATAATGTTTTAAACAATAATATGTTGTTTCAAGTTCAAAGAGTTCGTTAATCGAAGTTTTTCATTTTCTATTCCGCATTGTTTAAACTTTACTCACTTTTTATGTTCTATATTCTTTGTACACACACACACATTTATTTTGTTGAGTAGTAGTAAATTTAACATTTCAGCCATAAAAAAAAATATATGTTATTTTATTTGGTGATACACCAGTTCATATGATATTATTTTATTTGATTAAAGTGCGCAGAAAAAAAATAACTTTTTTACGATTTGGCTATCATATCATCATAAAAAAAAAAGTGCTGCAAAAATTATATTGTCTACCTAATTAACATTTGGTAAAATATATATTAGTTTTTTCGTCAAGTAGTTATAAACTAAGTAAACATTGTTGTAACTTGTAAGTCCCTAATTTGGACTTTAATCAAGAAATTCCCTAAAGAAGTATAATCCTTGTGGCAGTTTACCCAGTCTGAACTCTTTTGTCCCCAAATACGTAAATGAGGAAAATTAATGTCTTGGAAGGATAGCATTAAACTAATTAATTATATTTTTTTCCTTGTTTTAGCGACATTTATATAGTGTTTTTATTTATTATATATTCGGTAGTTCACCAAAATAATAACTAAACATTTTATAGTAGTATTTTAGAGATCACACATCGAGGATCTAGGCTGTCAGTGGCATAAGGTTGAAAAAGTTGTGAAAAAGATTGGCAAATTATTCGTATATAAACACACGAAAAGCATTACCATATGTAGCAAAATATATTATTAAACTCATACAGGTGTAAAACAATTTTTCTTTCAAAAAGTGATAATGTAGTATCTCGAGTTCTCGACTAACGAGCGGCAAGAAAGATTGATACAAACAAATAATGAAATTATTATTATATACGTAACGAATATATGTGGTTACAATTAAAATGAATTTTTTTAAAATTGGATGTGCCTGTATTTAGCAAAATGCTACATATATCTTTCGTTGCTGTCTCATGAATCATGATCTAAAGTCCTTTTTTTTTTTTTTTGATCAAAGATCTAAAGTCCTTTTACACTTTATTTTTACTATTATATTATTACATAAATACTTTCTATGGGAGAGCCAACTTTTTCTATGTGTTTAAGAAAAAACCAGATGAAGATGATTCCCCATGCACATGGCTCTCTGCAGATCTACAAGAAAAGAAATAAACTTTTATCAATTCTAAGTTCTAACTATAAAATTTTCATTTAATAGAACAATGCTTTTTTTTTTTTGAAGGTTGGATAATAATTGTGTTTGTAATAAATTTGGGAATGATGATGATTATGGTAGCGAGTGAGACCTGTCAAAATATTGATCCGACTAAATGTATAATTCAACTTTTGCAAATGAGTGCAAGACTTTATTTGGTTACTTTATTGAAACAAAAAATAAATTACTGGTTGGGGAATATTAAAAGAGTATTTGCCAAGAATTCGTACCCAAAAAAAATGTATTGCTTAGCACAAACCTAAATCGGCGATGAAATTGTGTGCAATCAAAGCGCAATGACTCGGAGTAACTCCGAGTAAGCAAGCTCAACATTGGATTCATAGAACAAAAAATAAACATGAAATACTCTATATAATAATTATTTTCCTTGCTAGTAAAATACCGCTAATTCCATCATTAAACTATCTTGCTATAGCTGGCCATGGAAAATTAGGGGCCCCAAGCCCAAAAAAAATTAAGGTTCATAGTTAATATAAGAAGAAAAATAAAACTGTTTTGTAGGGAGAATGACACACTTACAAACGCTTCCAGTTCATGTTTGACTTGCTTGGGTTCATGGCCGGTTCTGCTTGCTATACATGTATAAAAATATGCGAGTGTTCATCATAAAATATGTCAAAACAATCAAACACAAAAATATCATGTAAAAATGTATTCCAATCCAAATGTTATTAACTACCGATGATGGATGTATATACGAAAAGATCTTGAAAGTGGCATAATAACCGTGGAATTTAGGGGTGGACACTACCACAAATTCATTTGTTATGTAATGAATCAAGTGATGTGTGTCAAAAATGATAAGTTCTCCAAATTTTATTTTATAGCGGAAAATAAAGTGGGATTAGAGATACTCTTAGTCTTATATAAGAAAAACAAAGTATTGTGTTGTTTAATGTTGTCCAATCTCAAATAACATGTTATAAATGACTTTTAAAATAAATGAATACAATACCCAATTTCTCTTGAATCTAAACTCTGAAATCCTGTCAGAAAATAAAATAAAATAAATAAAAGCCTATAAATAGTTTGGACGAAACTAATTGGACCAACATAATGACTTTTGACCTCGTAATCTATTAAGCATTTTTTATCAAAAAAAAAAAAAAAAAATCTATTAAGCACTTGTATCAAATGCAGAAGCATATTCGTTAAACAGAAGTGGGCTTGGGATAAAAAATATTCAAATAAAATAAGCAATGCTAATAGAGTATGGGCCAGTAACGAGGAGATATAATCAATTATGCAAGAACGAATATGGGTTTCGTTATCTTCTTATTCTCTCAGAGCAACGAAGTTCAAAAAGGATAATAAAAAAGGCATAGAGAATTTCAAAAATACAACGACCATGTGTTTGGCATGACGGTCATTTTAACAGAATCGACTGAACCATTTAATGATTAAAGGTGTGTCTATGATTTTTCTTTGAATTTGGTGGTGGAAATTGTATGAACTTGTTTGTCCTTAAAACTGAGCTAATTTTTTGTTTCCGGAGATCTCGGGTAGTTCGGATAGAAATATTCGATCCGAACCAAATCTCGAATACATTTTGGATCCAAACAGTTCTTCAATCTATTATCCGACCAAAACCGGAATTGAACCGATTTTTTGGGTTCTAATATGATTCTTAACCACCTATACCCAAACTATTCAAAAAAATCGAACCGAACAAAATCTAATACTCAAATGTCCTGCCTACTTTATATATTTAACCCCAACATATACTTACATTTAACATATTAGCTCAACATGTTTAGAATTTTGTCAGAACGACATAAAATCAACGGCAAAATCATTTGTGAAATAAACAGACCCCATAATAATAAGACCAAGACATAAAACACAAGGTTATTCTAATGTCGTTCATGATTATTTGATCTAAACAAGTAAAATAAATATTGTTAAAAAAAAAAGAAGAATTCAATAGAACAATAATGAAAAAATCGTATTTTTAACCATTACAATATAAATCACTAACACTTTAAATTTTGAAGAAATTTTTCTGACAATATAACTATTAAACTAAAGAAATTCATACATAAAACCATTAAACTAGTCTTCGAGTTTGCGTTGTAAGAAAAATTAACAGCAATGTTTATCCTTCGTTAAAAATTGATATTGTGGCTTTAAATTTAGTTTTTAAACTAAAAATAATTTTAATACACAAAATGATCAAAAGTTATTTTATGGCGGGAAAATCAGCTCTATAATCTCCACTAAGTTTGCGATTTGTGATGATCACAGATTTCCTTTAAGAAAATTGATTCCCACCTACGCGAAGTATACGATAATGCATGGTTACACATCCGAAGTAAAACAATGTTCTAAAAACTTCACCAACAATTGATATAGCATAGCCATCTACACGAAGTATACGATAATGCATGGCTACACATCCAAAGTAAAACAATGTTCTAAAAACTACATAAACAATTGATAAGCATAGTCAGCTACACGATAACCATCCAAACAAACATGAGTCATATGTGTAACACTATAACCATATATTTCCTGTAAATCGTTCATCGAGCTCTGGCGTTGACTCAAATTTTAAACAATAAAACCCACCCAAATTTAACCCAACCCGACTTAATCTGACCCGACCCGAGAATACTTAAAGTTAAAAAAAAAAGTGGTTATTTTGCAGAGAACAAGGGTAAGAGGCTCACCTTGCGCACAAGTACAAAACCCGAAGAAGCTTAAGAAGCACCACAATATATAAACATGTTCCTAGTAAATCGATAATCGATTTAGTATATCAAGGAAGAGGAGAAATGTAATTGACCTACTTTATTTACTTTTACTTTTTTTTGTTTCCCACCAAATCGATAAGCGATATTACTTTTCTTTGGTTTCAGATCAATAAATATCTTGATTTTGTTGTTTTTAAACAGTTTTACCAAATTTGTAACTTCTCTTATAAACAAATTTGTGGAAACAAGTATAGCATGAAAGAAAAGGAAGTATACATAGCGAGGATGATTGAAAAAACAATTTTTCTTCATTATGTAGTGTATAGAATATGTGTCTAATCGTTCTTTTTTTTTTTTATGTTGTGTTCTCAATTCTATTTTGCTGGTTCTAAATAGTCAAATCAATTTAACTAAATTTGATTTAATAAATCAAGGAATTTCAATTAATATAAATTTAGTGTAACTATATGTAAGATTAGCAAAGAGATATTGATGTCAAATTATCTAAAAAATGAAGGTTGATGTTTTAATTGTATTTTTCTACAAAATATTGTTTTCCCTCGAATTGTTTTTGATACTTAATGGTTCTCATTTGGTTAAAGAATAAAGATCAATATTGACATATATCTCGAGCCCATATTGAACTTTTATATAATAAATTTAACAACTTTTATTTCTATTTTATGTTTACCAATAATAATCTTAGAAATAACATTGTAAAGATATATTATTTTTAAATATTTTTTTAAATTTTATAAAATGTATATATATATATATATTTATGCACGGGTGGTTATTCTCTTTTTGGGTGATAGCAATACACTTTTTGGGTTGTAATACTCTTTTTGGGTGGAAATAACAGTCTTTTTTTTTTACTTTAGGTATTCTCGGGTCGAGTTAAATTTGGGTGGGTTTTATTGTTTAAAATTCGAGTCAACGCCGGAGTTCGATGAACGGTTTACCGGAAATATATGGTTATGATGTTACAAGTATGACTCATGTTTGTTCGGATGGTTATCGTGTAGCTGGCTATGCTATATCAATTGTTGATGTAGTTTTTAGAACATTGTTTTACTTTGGATGTGTAGCCATGCATTATCGTATACTTTGTGTAGCTGGCTATGCTATATAAATTGTTGGTGTAGTTTTTAGAACATTGTTTTACTTCGGATGTGTAGCTATGCATTATCGTATACTTCGTATAGTTGGGAATCAATTTTTCTTTCCTTTATTTTTATTTTGTTGTCTTCAGATCTCAATATTGCTCCATGTACTAAAGGTCGATAGCTCGACTGAAAATGTACCATGGGATAATCCAAGCTGGTCATGGCCTAGGAGGATGTACAGGCTTCGGCCTAGAACCTCCTGGTTATTAAAAAAAACAAATTGCTACATGTTTTACCTGGAATTTAAAAAATTAATAAAAAAAACTCCTTGCAATTTGAAAAAAAAAAGTTGAAAAATCATGAACATGGTCTTAGCTTGAGAGGATAAGAAAGAACAATTTTTTTTTCTATTTATAAAAGATGCATTTATGGATTCACATGAATAAAATCGATGGTCGTCATTAGTCAATGAATATTCGTATTCAAGTCGGGAATATTCAGAATTTTTCCCATCGACATTTTCCTTCGAAATCTGGTCGGGAAATTTGCGGACAGTTTTCCGAGGGAAATATTTCCGATGGATTTTCGAGAGAAATATTTCTGACGGATTTCCGAGGGAAATATTCCCGACATATTTCAATTCCAGACAAGATAGTCCCGGCAACCCAAATCCGTCAAAAATCGGTCGGGAATGTCGATTTCCGACGGATTTCTAACGGTTATGGGTGTCTGGAATAACTTATTTTCTTGTAATCTAATGTTCACTATTGCTACCATAATCTACCATTGAATCATTTTTACCATGCGAATACCAAACTTTATAATCTGGCATAAACCCTCTCCTAATTCAGACGTTCTTTTACCTTTTGCCACTCTTTGTCATACCTGAATGGTTAACTCATCTTTAGTTGGTACTCCACCCGAACCTTAACCATTTTTCAAACCTCATGCATTTTATCTTTGTGTCTCATGTGCAGATATGTGCAAAAACGCCGGAGAGGGAGGAACAACACGGTTATCAGTCACTAAAGACGAAGACTATACGCGATTGGTGGAGGTGAAGTCAACAAAGACGAGAGCTTGGTTATGCCTTAGAAAAATCAAAATCATAGTAAATTTTCGTGCCCCTAAGACTCTATCTCGATAAAAGGCGTTTCCCCCTTTCAAAAAAAAAAATTGAAAAGGGAAAGGAGACATGAGCCTAAAGAGAGTCTAGGTTTGTCGAAATTCTTATGAGAAATCCATGGTTCTTTTGTGAGAAGTCTGTCATTCCGAGCTTTGGTTTTGTTTTGTTTGAGGACAAACAAAGTCTAAGTTTGGGGGAGTTGATAACACCGTATTTTTACCTATTTTACCTATGCTTTTAGAACACTTTAATAAGTGTTTTGCTCGTTTTATTATGCTTTTATTATAGTTTTTTTATATTTGTAGTTTCAAGACTTTTGTCAGGTTACTTAGGCAAAAACGACGCAAATTGGAGAAAAACCAAATTTTGGACAATTTTAGACCGTCCGAAGTTTGACATCCGATGGAGACCTTCTCACCATCTGATCATGCCCAAATTTGGACAAAAGATAGAAGGGTCAACCACCTTTCATACCCACTTAGTTTGAAAACATTCCAATGGTTAGATCTCAAGGTATATCCAATTTACTGAAGACATGTTCTGCAGTCTCGCGAAAGAAGCAAGAGAAGATATGAAGATTCAACCTCATAGGCCATCCACCGCGGGTCCAGAGCTCACGACCGCGGCGAACACACTCCTGGCTGCGAGCAGAGGCTCTATACCCGCGGCGAACACACCTTTGGCAGCGGCTCCAGCTCACGCACCTGTGGCCGCTTCAAGCTCATTTCGTTTTCTCTTCAAGGAAACCCTAAGGACGACTAAAACAAGAGTTGAAGACCTATAAATATGTGATTTTAGAGACCCTATTTCGTGTGCCCCTTTTGAGTACCATTTAGTTTACTTTTTGTTCTTAAGTTATCAAAAAAAAAAAGTTTTCGCTTTTTACTCTTCGAGATTAGTAGAGAAGCTTTCTCCGAACTTCGTTCTTAAAATCGAGAAGCTTCATTTTCAATCTCCTGTTCTTTATCTAATTATGTCTTTGCTTTATTCAATCATGTCCGAGTAGTTCTCTTGTTGGGTATAAGGATCTCAAGGGGCTCTCACGGATCGATTTATCATTAGGTTTTTAGGTTAGGATATCGATTAGGGTTCTTCATCCTATCCTTATTTTTAATGCATGTTTGTTTGATTAATTACCTTGCAACTGAACCTAGGTATTTTTAGAACCACGAAAGTGCTGGATCTATATTCTTGAACTAGGGTAGGCGGGAAAAACAGCTACAAGATACGAAAGTATATGTATTTGTAGAGGGATTGTGAGCGTTAACGAACTTGTTTGTGTCATCATAGTTTTCTGCGCAGCCAGAGACGAAAGCTACTGGTCGAGTATATAAATTATAGGTGTGTAGGATGTACGAGAGTAGGCTACACACACTATCGTGTTCCAAGTTCAAGAACTAATAGACGACAAAAGTTGCTTAAAAAATCCTAACAAATTTCTTACGATAATCGACCGTGATCCCTAGAGAGTTCCCGATTGCCCAATGTTTCGTTTAATTGTTTACAATCTTGTTTTGCTTACTCGTTTATTTACTTGCTTGTTTTCTTATTTTCTCGCTTAGTTTATTTAATTTCTAGCTACAAAATCGTGACACACCAAAAACCCCTTTCCGTTTTAGACTTCCTTACTAACTTTCTTTCGAAGGTCTCACATAAAAGCTTTCCTTCCCTGGGATCGATACCTAAAGTCTTACAACGCACATATGTGCACTGCAGACATTTAGGGTTTACAAATTTAAAACATGAAACTAGGATAACACCTGCATCGCATCAGCATGCCTCTCTTCTCTTGTTTCCTCACTTCTCTTGGCTCCTCTTCATCTCCATGCTTATCCCCTTTGAGCCATTTCTCCTCCTTGCTCCATATGTACCT
The DNA here is from genome assembly GCA_002933915.1 of Eutrema heterophyllum. NCBI lineage: Eukaryota > Viridiplantae > Streptophyta > Magnoliopsida > Brassicales > Brassicaceae > Eutrema > Eutrema heterophyllum. The sequence goes on from PKMM01011815.1 coordinate 62,086, forward strand.
AAAATGACCAGAATGTAAGTGCAAATGCAATATATACATCCTAGGACTCTAACATGGAAGATGGAGAAAACTAATCTAAAATGCATGGATGATGATGAAATAAATGCATAGATGGAAGGAAACTAATGGGAAAACCAAGTGAAAATAATGCAAAATATACACACATCACTTGCTCCGATTGATTGCCAGATTGACATGTCTTCAGTAAAATCTTCATATCTTCTGACTGACTGTACCATTGGATTGACTTGAAACCACCTCAAAATGAAAGCTAACTCTCATATCTATCTTGTATCCATATGTGAGCTTGATCCAATGGTTGGAATTTTTTCAACTATTATTGAACTTGTATCGCTTCAAATCTGTCCAATGCTTAAAATTAATGCCATATATGCCTCCTTTTGTGCCATTTTCTCCAATAACCTGAAAAGTTTCTAAACATTACAAAAACACTAAAAACAACTTAGAAGCAATAAAAACTTATGAAAACCTTATTAAAAACAATTAAAATCCATAGTGAAACTTGGTAAATATACGAGTATATCAGTAGTTGGGGGATCTCAAAAATAAAGATACTACCTCATTCATGTTTGAATACCTGATACCTGAAACATGTCATGTTAGGACTGTTCACATGTCGCCTTCCCGCATGAACCACGTGCATGTTAGAGCTCGTTTTTGTCAAGAAGCTCTAGCCAATTTTCTTGTGGATTTTCCGGCGAAATCATTCGTCTTAACGACAAAATTTTGGGAACAATAGATTCATCTTTGTAAGCACTATAACGTAGTGTACTCATATATCAAAATCAGAGTTCATTTTAATGAGAAATCGAGTTTGTTGAAAAACTTGTAAAACTTAAAATTTGGCTAATTGTCAAATGTTCCAAATTGAAAATTTGGATTGAAATCATTTAGTATATAAATGATGATGTTTAACCTTTGGCCCAAAATCATTGGGTATACACTATGGTGTAAATGACAAAAAAAAGAGTCTATGCTAAACCATGTGCGCAGACTGGGACGAGCCGTGACAGGGTTGGGCTTGGGTCTGGGTTTGGGTTCAATGTAGATGGACCTATTTTTTTACATCAAGTTTTATTCTCTTGGTTAAATTAGACCATTACATCAAGTTTTATTCTTTGGGTTCAATTAGACCATTACATCAAGTTTTATTCTTTGGGTTCAATGTAGATGGATCATTTAAATTTGGTTAAAAAGTGAATAATTCTTTTAATCAATGGAAAAAAACTTGGTAAAAAAAAACCAATTCTTCTATTCAATTGTATAATTAATTACAATAAATCATTAATTATTTCCATAAAATCATGAATAATATTATGTTATATGAAATTATGAAGCATCAATCACTAAACCAAGGAGGCTTATCCAATAAATTCTCCGTATATAACTTTATAATTATAACTAAATATACATATTATCTTACGCAAGATATTGGTAATGGTCTAATTATATATCATTTTATGGAAACTGATGTATTGCATTACAAGGTTTTAAGTTTGCTCTATTTTAACAGTTCATTTCTTCCAAGTGCATCGGTTTGGTCAGACAAAAATGAGATTTTTCACATGGAAAAATTATTGAAATCAGTAAAAGCAAATAAAAATTATTTAAGACTAAGCCTAATCCAAGATAAACTTTATTCCTTTGTCGTATAATATAATCCTAGGTATAGAGAGAGAACCATCATCCATGTGCTTAGTCTTCTTATCACATACATGTTAGGTGTTTAAGCCTACAAAGTTTTCTCTTTTTAAAACTAGAGAAAGGACCTTTCTCTAGTTACTAGTTGTTTTATTTTATTTTTTTGGGTGAATTTAATGTATAGCCTCAAATAAATGAAAAATTAGGTAAATAGCCTTCAATAAATTGATATTAGTTTTGCAAAAAGTAATGTGCAGATTCTAACCAAAATACCCCTACAAAATTTGCAAACAAGAAAGTGGATTGCAGGGGACACATCATTTAATGCTCGAGAAATGTCCATTCGTTCGCCGGGATATTTACAAGAATGCCATTATCCTTCTCCGATGTCAGTTAGTCGATAATACTGTTATCAAGAGAACTCATATTTATTGATATCTATTTGATTATCAAAATAACTCATATTGATAATTCTTATTATATAGATAAGTCATATTTGATAATTCTTATTATCTAGATAACTCATATTTGATCATCAATATTTATTCGATTATCAAGATAACTCACATCGATAATTCTTATTATCCAGATAACTCATATTTGATAATAGATATCTATTTGATTATCAAGATAACTCATATTGATAATTCATATTATCAAAATAACTCATATTGATATGTCATATTGTCAAGATAACTCATATTTGATTATGAATTATCTCAACATTTTAAGGGGATTAGCACCGTCACCACCACGGCCATCATCTTCTTCGCTGACATCTTCTTCACCACCAAATGAAGAAATGAGACATCGCCAAATCATAACTTTAAAAATTCACAATCGGAGTTCAGTTTCATTCGCCGGAGTTTTAGAAAAGAAATCTTATTAGGAGTTAATAAGTGATTCAACTCTTGGTCTTCTCCATGTATCATGACTAGAAAAATGACTTCTACTAAACCTTTTTCACTTGTCTTGACCAGAAATAGAAATCACTTATTCTTGAATGTCTAAACTTATTAAGAAGACAAACGGATTAGACTTGGTAGACATCATCCCAAATAGATTTTTTTAATGTTTTCTTTGTCCAAAATATCTTAGATCAGTCTGTTTAACTGTATCATTAAGATCATTGATGCATAAGCTTACCATAAGTGCAATTGGAACATGTAACGGATCCTCTTGGTGTTTTCGATGTCCTCGTCATTTATTATTGAATGCATGTCTTTAAGAAGAGTAAAATGGATTAGACTTGGTAAATATCATTCCTAATATAATTTTTTTAATGTTCTCTTTATCTAGAATCTCTGAGATCATCCCGTTTAAATGCATCATTAAGATTCTTGATGGATAATCTTGGGGTGCCATAGGTCCAATTGGAACATGTAATAGATCCTCTTGGTCAACTTTTGTATTTTTGATGTCTCACCAGTCCTTTCCTCTTGAATATTGTTTGACCTCAAATTAGGCTTGTCAACTTGTATCATGTTATGAAATAAGAGCAAATCGTAGTAGAAAAAAGTCGAAAACCTAGAGAGAAATCGCAATTGAGGCAAACACCCGTGTTAGGGTTTCTTTATTAATTGTGTGAATAATTATTTACAAACCCTAAGACCTTGTATTTATAAGCCCAAAAAAATATGATTCCTAATCCCACTTAGTAAATGGTTCATTTTTCTAAGCCCAATAGAAACCGTACCATAGCATACTTCTGATTATTTGCTATAGCCCTGGGCGTTCGGATATCCGAACCCGAACCGATCGGTTTTTTCGAGTTTTCGGTTAATCGGATTTAGAAATTTAATATCCATTCGGATATTTTGGAATTTCGGTTCGGGTTTGGTTCGGTTCCATTCGGATTCGGTTCGGTTTCGGGTGTCCGGAAAATCATAAAAATAAAATAAAAATTGGTTAAATTTGACTAAAATTGGTTAAATTTAAATAAAATTTGGTCAAAACTTAACAAATATAACTAAAAACTTCGTATATTTTGGTTATTTTGGGTATCTCAATCATTTTGGTATAAAAATAATTCATATTTTCGGATTTATAATTGTAATTTTGGGTTATCAAATCTAAATATAATTAATATTAAGGGTATATAATTGTATTTCGGGTACCCATTCGGTTCTCGGTTCGGTTCGGGTTCGGTTTCGGTTCTTCGGATATAGGAATCTATGATCCGTTCGGATATTTTATCAGTTTCAGTTCCTTTTTTCGGATCGGTTTCGGTTAATTTTTTTGGATCCGGATATTAGGCCCATGGCTAATTTGCCATCCAGAAACAACATATCAAAATAACTTAAGTTGGATTATTGAAGGTAGCACCCTACCCCAAATTAGACCGAAAACAACTTTTGGCTTCTAAAAGCTCAAGCGACACATACTGATCGTATCTTCAACAACAAATCAATTATGTAATGCATCTATCCTTTTAAGACTATGTACACTGGATTTTTTTTACAACACCCTACTTTTTACCTTTTAACACTTCACATCATCTTCTCTCTCTTCCATCTAATTATTCAATACCCACTCAATTTTTACACTTTACAATGGTTTTCTTTAATAAAAATCACCACCATACCCCACCGTTTTTATTTCATCTTTTTATTTTCTTTTATGGCTTTGTTTTTTGTGATTACATATTATTAATAACAATTATCGATTGAAATTAAATTAAAATAATTAAAAGTTAAATAATTTTTGTTTTCTTTTTTCTTTTATATATTAATTACAAAATATACAATTCATAAAGACAAGAAATAGAGGTATGACATTCGGAACAATTTCGCATTACCCATTAGAGTAGAAGAATAAGGAGGTGCTTGAGATGAATATGACATCATCGATCCATAATATGAACGATAGTTTGGAATAGCTGACGGCATGAAGAAATTTGGTGGATAACCATAATTTGATATATTTTGGGGTTGGTTGAAAGATTGCTTTTGAAATTGATGATTGTTGGGATTTGGGTAGTTAAAAGGATAATTAAAAGAATATTGGGTGTCAAAAGGATTATTATTGGAATTCATTTCACTAAAACAATATTTAAAGATAAAAACAAAAGTTTATTGGATGCTAATAGAAAAAGTATAGTAAAAACGGTTTTTTTCATGTGTCTAAATCAAATGAAACAAATCTCTATTTATAGTGTATGAAAATAATGATTTTTTAAATAAAAAATATAATTTACTATGAAATAATTGATCTTAAATAATTCGGATGAAAAAAAAATATCAAGAACCTTAATGCCCATTGAGAACACAACACATGTCTCAATCCATTATCTAATAAAAAAATTTGACCAATACAAATACGATACATGGCAAGCTTGCCCCCACTAACCGAAAATTCAAGCAGTTGAACAACACTAATTTTGCCATATCATATTCAACATTTAATTAAAAACATCCATTGTACTCTTACAACAATTGAAAAAAACTTTCATCTAAACCATTGTATATAGTCTAAGTGAAACATAACATGTAATTATATATATATAAAAAAATATTGTGACATATAAACGAATATAATAGCCACATAGATCGTACTAAATTTCTTGATAATCAATGCGATCTTTCTTACTCTTTCCTCCTCCAACGTTTAATATGCCCTCCCCTCAATCCGACTTTTCCCCAATATATTTGGTTCAAATCTTACACGAAAAATCATTATCTTATACGAAGTAGACAGACTTATAATGCGTCAAATAACTATGAAACCATCTAGAGATAATTTCACCCACTTTTTTTAGAAAATTTGTTACGATTTTGACATTTTTTTTTGGTATGCTTTTTTGTGCAAAATATCAATTTTGCCCATATTTTCTATTGGTTTGTATATTGGTCACAAACTGTACATAGGTAAGACTGGAAAATCAACGCATGTATAGTAACATAAAGTGTTAGTTTTGCATAACTTTTCAAAAAATGTTAGAATACTAAATAAAATCTAAAAAATTGACTAAAAACTCCGACCATCTATTTTTTTTTTTTTGACCAATTCTTTCTTTTTTGTTTCCCCTATTTTTCTATGGTCTGGCAAATGACTTACGAGACCATCTATACTCTTCGTTTTTTTTTCTTTACTGAATGATTCTCCTTTATTCATCTTGATCCTTTAAAAGGGCCTTTTTTTAATTACACATTTGAGCAGTAAGATGAAACAGAGCTAAAGCTCACTACATGAGAATTTATAAAACTTAAGTGAGGGAAAAACTTAAATTCACGGGGGTGGCATGTTCCAATTGAAGCTAGAGCTGAATGTACCTAAACCATGTGGATATGAAACTTTCTCGAACCGAGTGTTGAACCAAATTTAATAAGCCCATTTGGCTTATTAAAATTTGTTGTGTGCTGAGAAATGGGTCATTGGGCTCCTGAGGAAAATGAGAAAAATAAACGAAAGCATTGTATTTTGTCNATTCTCCTTTATTCATCTTGATCCTTTAAAAGGGCCTTTTTTTAATTACACATTTGAGCAGGAAGATGAAACAGAGCTAAAGCTCACTACATGAGAATTTATAAAACTTAAGTGAGGGAAAAACTTAAATTCACAGGGGTGGCATGTTCCAATTGAAGCTAGAGCTGAATGTACCTAAACCATGTGGATATGAAACTTTCTCGAACCGAGTGTTGAACCAAATTTAATAAGCCCATTTGGCTTATTAAAATTTGTTGTGTGCTGAGAAATGGGTCATTGGGCTCCTGAGGAAAATGAGAAAAATAAACGAAAGCATTGTATTTTGTCCCACATTGGAAGTTTGAGGAAATGTGGAGTGGTATAAATATAGACATTGTAATGTCTTTATCCAAATGGTGTATGAGAGAGAGGATGGAGAGCCCCACACGCACGCACTCCGAGCTGGGCTCATGGGAATGGGAATGGGAATGGGCCAGCGGCCCAATAAAAAGTTTTTTTTGCGACAAATTCCTTTGTCGAGAAGTTGAACATTTAATCCCAGTGGCGGAGCTAGAAATAAATTTTACTAGGGTCATAATAATATAATGTGTAATAATACTAAAACAATCGAAGTTTTAAAACAAATGAAAATATGTAAACTTTAACAATAAGAATAAGAATTTTTTAAGAAAAATATGGATACAAACGCTTAGAATTAAGAGGAAGAAGTTCTAACTTGAGGTTTTTCATATTGGAAAAAGAACAAATAAATAAAAAATATAATATAGTGGAGTCGTAAAACATATAATTATAATATTTTAGTGGGGTCAGAAAGATGTTTTTATTAATTTTTCTACCAAAACCAACAAACCTTCCATAATAAAATAAAATTTATAAAAATTTACTGGGGTCATGTGACCCCACTACCCATTCACTAGCTCCGCCCCTGTTTAATCCCATGTGGATAAGAAATTTTCCCGTGGGTCGGTTTACCAGATCGGTTGTAAACCGATCAAGATTGTGCAAATCGGTTTCGTGGATCGGTTGTAAAACCAATCTCGTCTCTATGACATCTGTGGGTGATGTCATTGCTCACCTCACTCCGCGATCCTCCCTTGGCTTTAAATGTAGCCATTGTCTTCTTCATTCGATAGCGTAGAAAATCGCAAACACTTCCGAACTTCCCCGTCTTCTTTTTCAGTCCTTAAACGTAAGTTTTCGTCGAGAGTATATCGTTAGAACGTGTAGTTCGTAGATTCCGTTTCAAGTGTTGTGAAGCGGTCTAGCTGCGGTTGTATCCTGGGATTCAAGAATCGCACATAACCGTCACACTACAGGCGATTTATTGAGTTAAGGAAAGAGTTCATAACTCGACTCCGCGGTTTTTTTTACACAAAATCCGTTTTCTAATCGTTTCTTATCTTTGCTTTGTAATCGTTTATGAAGTTGTAATCGCAATTTTCAAATCCGGTGTTTTACGGTTCCTACAATCTTAACTCAATAAATCGCCCGTAGCCTATCGCTACAATCGGATTGAGATTTTGCGAGTTTGTTCAAACGTTTTTACAAAACGATTTCAAATCGGGTTTTAAAGAAACATGACACATTTTTTAAACGGACTGCTTCTATAAGCAATTCAGTGAAACGTTTCCGCGAACACTTTATAAGTGAGTTTGCAAAACGGTAAAAGAAACAGATTCTCAAAGGGATCGTTTCGAGATCGATTCTCAAAGGAATCGGTTTCCCAGATCGGTTGCAAACCGATCATGGGTTGAGCATCGGTTGATCCTGGGTTGAGAAATCGGTCTCCTAGTACAACCGATCAGGATTGTGCAAATCGGTTTCAATCCGATCCATCAAACCGATCCAAAACTAAAAGTTTCTAAATTGTATCAGTATCTCGTTTCTAATTGGTTCGATAGCGGGTTCTAAATTGCGATTTAATTCCGTATCAAAATTAAGAGTGTGTTTCAGATTTTGTGATTTAAATCGAAACTCTTAAATAATTATTAACTAGAAGTTGTGTTTGTTTTGTCTTCGTAGAATGACAAACGATATTGACAATAGCACCAAAGAGGTTGAGAACACCATCGAAAAGGACAAGCTCAACGAAGCGACTGCTAATCTGATGAACACTGTCAAAGTTCCATTTGGGAATCATGTTGCTCATCCTAACAAGTTTGATGGGACAGCGTTTAAGATGTGGAAAAAGAAGATGTTTTTCTATCTGACTACGCTGAATTTGCAAAAATTCACCAGCGAAGTGAAACCTGTTCTACCAGAAGATAACACTGATCCGCGTGCGCTTGCGATTGTTCATGCTTGGGAACACGACGACTTCTTGTGCAAGGGCTAAATTCAAAATAGCATTTCAGACTCTCTGTTCGGGGTGTACAAAAACGTTGAGACTTCTAAGGAACTGTGGGATTCCCTAGACAAGAAGTATCGCATCGAGGATTCTGGTACTCAAAAATTCACAGTAGCGAAATTTATGCAGTACCAGATGGTGGACTCAAGACCATTGATGGAGCAAGTCGAAGAGGTACAAAGGCTTCTTCACGACATTCATGCTGAGGGAATGCGGATGTGTGAAACCTATCAGGGATGTTGCATAGAAGCTTCCACCTGGTTGGACAGACTTCAAAAATTACCTCAGGCTGAAGAAAAAGAAAATGAGCCTTGAAGACTTGGTTGTCCGACTTCGTGTAGAGTCTACGAATCGGGAACATATCAGTGTAGGTATGAAGATTCGCGAACACAACGCGAATATGGTTGAACACCAAAACAACAAGCAAGGCAAGTGGCAGAACAAGGGATGCCAAGACAAAGGCAAAGGGAAGATGCCACCAAAGAACTCCTAGAAGTTCAAGATCAAGAATGGTCAAACTGGTCAGAATGGTCAGACTTCTCAAAACTTCTTGGGAACATGTAACTTCTGTGAAAAAAAAAGGCACAGAGCTTTTGAGTGTCGCAGCAACAAGGCTCAAGCAAACTTGATTGAAGATGACATGTGTATTGTTGTCACTGAGGCCAATGTTGCTGAAAGCAACCCGAAGACCTGGTGGTTCGATACCAGCGTAACCTGACACATATGCATGGATCGAGAGATGTTCTCGACATACACGAAGAACAAGAGCGATGATCAGCTCTTAATGGGAAATTCCGCTTTGTCAAAAATTGAAGGTCAAAGAAAGGTTGTTCTGAAGCTCACCTCTGGACAGGAGCTCATTCTCACGAATGTCGTCCATGTACCAGACATGCGAAAGAATCTGATCTCAGGATCTCTCATGAGCAAGCATGGATTCACCATCAAGTTGGAAGGAGATAAACTTATCCTATCGAAGAATGGGATGTTTTTGGGAAAAGGTTTTGTTTGTGATGGTTTGTTTAAGATGTCTGTTGAGGCAGTAATTCATAAGGAAAATGTAACCGAGGCTTCCACCTCGAAGAACCTTAAGATGAATGATAAGAAACCAATAACTTATCTCGTGGAGTCTTTTAATATTTGGCACAAACATTTAGAACATGTTAATTTCAAGTCTATGAGTAGATTGATGAACATGAATCTGATTCCTAAATGCAAAATAAGCAAAGACAAATGTGAAGTTTGTATCCAAGCCAAACTCACTAAAACGACATCACCCATCGTTCAAAGAACAACCGAGCCTCTAGGTTTAATTCACACAGACTTATGTGACTTAAAATACATTCAAACTAGAGGTGGAAAAAAATACTTTGTGACCTTCATAGATGATTGCACGAGATACTGCTATATATAAATCTATTACGCAGTAAAGATGAGGCCTTGGAGAAATTCAAAGAGTACAAGCTGGAAGTCGAAAACCAACTTGATAAAACTATCAAAATGGTTAGAAGTGATAGAGGAGGAGAATATAATGAACCATTTGATGCATTCTGCAGAGAACATGACATTATTCATCAAACGACTGCTCCTTATTCACCATAATCCAACAGAGTTGCTGAACGAAAGAACATAACTCTCAAGGAAATGATGAATGCAATGTTGTAGGAATCTGGGTTAGCCCATAACATGTTGGGGGAAGCGCTGCTTACCTCAAATTATATCCTGAACAAAATACCGCACAAAGTCACTGGGAAAACTCCCTATGAACTTTGGAAAGGTAATGTACCTTTGTATAAATACCTGAAAGTGTGGGGGTGCATGGCAAAAGTTGCAGTTCCACCTCCGAAAAAGGTCACCATCGGACCTAAGACGGTAGACTGCATTTTCATCAGATATGCGCATAATAGTAGTGCCTATCGTTTTCTGGTACACAAGTCAGATGTATCAGATATTCATGTGAACACGATAATGGAATCAAGGAATGCTTCCTTCTTCGAAGATGTGTTTCCATGTAAGGATAGAGAAAATCCTAAACGAACTCGTGATGAACGAGATGCTAACATCGAGGCAAGCACTTCAGGCACTTCTATAAACGAAGAAGCATGAGAAGAAAAAGTTGAACCTAGACGAAGCAAAAGAGCGCGTAAGGAAAAAACATTCAGCTCTGTGTTCATAATGGCGTTTCTCGCAGAAACTGGTCCAAGAACATTCATGGAAGTGATGTCTACACCCGATGCACCTTTTTGGAAAGAGGCTTCTAATAGTGAAATCAACTCTATTATGCAAAATCATACATACGAGTTGGTAGATTTACCGCAAGGTTGTAAACCTCTTGGGTGCAAATGGAAATTCACTACAAAGTTAAAAATCGATGGTTCTATAGACAAGTATAAGGTCAGACTTGTGGTGCAAGGATTTCGTCAAAAGGAATGACTAGATTACTTTGACACTTATTCTCCGGTGACGAGAATAACTTCGATTCACATCCTGATTGGGATTGCAACATTAAGAGACCTTGAAATCCACCAAATGGATGTCAAGGCTGTCTTCCTAAATGGAGAATTATAGGAAGAAATATATATGAATTAACCCGAGGGTCATTTCGTTCCTAGACAAGAGAAAAAAGTGTGTAGACTTGTGAAGTCGTTATATGGACTCAAGCAAGCTCCGAAAAAATGGCATGAAAAGTTTGACAGTGTTATGATGTCAAATGGCTTTCACATTAATGAATGTGATAAATGCATATACATCAAAAGTACTCCACATGAATACTTGTTGTTGTGTTTGTATGTTGATGACATGCTCATTATGGGAAGTAACAAAGACATAATCAAACAAACGAAGAATATGCTTCATGGGAAGTTTGATATGAAAGATATGGGATTAGCGGATGTAATTCTTGGGATTAAGATTACTCGAAATTCCGAAGGAATAATTCTGTCTCAAGACCATTACACTACAAAAATCATAGAGCGGTTTAAGAACTACTCAAATGGGACTGCAAAAACTCCGCTTGTCCCTCAACTTCATTTGACAATGAATTCAGGTGAAGCCGTGTCACAAGTGGAGTATGCAAGAGTCATCGGAAGTCTTACGTACTTGACAAATTGTACTAGACGCGATTTAGCGCACTCAGTAAACGTACTAAGTCGCTACACGAGTAATCCATGCCATACTCATTGGAAGGCCATAAATAGAGTATTGAATTATCTACAATACACTAAAAGTTATGGACTGCACTTTGGTAAAGAACCTGCCCTATTGGAAGGGTATAGTGATGCCAACTGAATTTTCGACTCCAAAAACTCAAAATTCACGAGTGGATATGTCTATACGCTTGGTGGTGCAGCGGTATCTTGGAAATCTTCCAAAAAAATTATGTTGGTCATATCAACCATGGAATCTGAGTTTATAGCGCTAGACAAAGCCGTAGAGGAAGCAGAACGAATGGCTTCGAAATTTTTTGGAAGATATCCCAATGTGGGAGAAACCAGTGCTAGGTTTATGAGTACACTGCGATAGTCAATCAGCTATAGCTCGGGCACTGAGTAATCTGTAAAATGGTAAATCACGTCATATAAGAAGACGTCATAAAACCATTAGACATTTGATCTCAAGTGGTGTAATCACAATAGATTACATCAAGTCGACGGACAACCTAGCAGATCCGTTTACTAAAGGTTTGTCACGAGGTCAAGTTAAAAAATCATCAAAAGGAATGGGTTTAAAGCCTATGAATCAAAGATGAAGTTTGATGGATACCCTACTTACGTGACTGGAGATCCCAAGATGTAGGTTTAAAGGGCAAACAAAATCAAGCGGAATCTGAATAGAGTACTGTGAGACTTCTGTCTCTACCCAACTCCTAGGATGATGTACAGTACTTCATGTATGTTTTGAGGATAAACGTAAGCTTTTAATGATTTGATTCCAAGCGTTGTAAAATATGTGGTGTATTACAGGATACCCCTTAAAATTACGAGCTAATGGCAAATCACTTTATGAGTGTGAAATTGGGCCGTTTTTAGGAGAATGAACGTAAGGCTATATTCTCCAACTTCACTCATGATTAACCAGGCAAGTTCACGGCCAAAATGAACACAATAGAGAACTAAGTTCTACGAGAAATGAAGATGGGTTATAGCTATTGTCTCGGTTTACATTAAAATCTGGGTGGTTCAAGACATTATGTTCACCTCCTGGCCAAGTAACCCGACATATATTAACAATGAGTGGTTCAAAGCTGAAAAATGCTACCTTTTCAAACACAGTGGATTTTCGTTTATACTCTCAAAAAGTCCGTATGTTTAGTAAGTATAGTCAGTAGAGTCAATCGAGTCTCTCGAGTCGGTCGAGTCTTCGTATGTTTAGAGTCATTTCTATTCATGTGGGGGATTGTTGGACCAAATTTAATAAGCCCATTTGGCTTATTAAAATTTGTTGTCTGTGAATGAGAAATGGGTCAGTGGGCTCATGAGGAAAATGGGAAAAATAAATGAATGCATTGTATTTTGTCCCACACTGGAAGTTTGAGGAAATGTGGAGTGGTATAAATATAGACATTGTAATGTCTTTATTCAAATGGTGTATGAGAGAGAGGATTGAGAGACCCACACGGGCGCGCCGCCGAGCCGAGTCGGGCTCGAATTCGGGCTCGTGGGCTCTTGGGAATGGGCCAGCGGCATTTTGTCAAGAAGTTGAGCATTTAATCCCGTATGGATAAGAAATTTTCCCGTGGATCGGTTTATCAGATCGGTTGTAAACCGATCAAGATTGTGCAGATCGGTTTCGTGGATCGGGTGTAAAACCAATCTCGTCTCTATGACATCTGTGGGTGATGTCATTACTCACCTCACCTTCCACCTCTAAGTGCTATGTCGACATCTTCCATCTTAAAAATATGATGATGGATTTTCGGCTCCACTTTGGCTCATCCCACTCCGCGATCCTCCCTTGGCTTTAAGTGTAGCCATTTTCTTCTTCATTCGATAGCGTAGAAAATCGCAAACACTCCCAAACTTCCCCGTCTTCTTTTTCAGTCATTAAACGTAAGTTTTCGTCGAGAGTATATCGTTAGAACGTGTATTTTGTAGATTCCATTTCAAGTGTTGTGAAACCGTTTAGCCGCGGTTGTATCATGGGACTCGAGAATCGCACAAAACCATCACACTATGGGCGATTTATTGAGTTAAGGAAAGATTTCATAACTCGACTCCGCGTTTTGTTTTTACACAAAATCCGTTTTCTAATCGTTTCTTATCTTCGCTTTGTAATCGTTTATCAAGTTGTAATCGCAATTTTCAAATCCAGTGTTTTACGGTTCCTACACAAAGGACGAAAGGTGAGTGATGAGTCGCTGGGATTGGTCTATTCCTGAGATTCTTGCTCGTAAGCTGAATTTCCTTTACCAAAACATGACTTGGCTTTATAACACCAGAATGCAATGTCGCATTCCTTTATCTCCATAGAGAATAAATCACCGCTTGTACAATAAGCTTGCACACACTATCTATATTCTTTTGTCTTCTTTTTTTTTTTTTTTTTTTGTAGAATATGGATTTACGAAACATAAAGATTATGGCAGCTCCAACTTTCGACTCCTTAAACAAAGGACTAGAGTCCACATGTTTATGTTTCGTGAATCCATCTATAGTCTTTTGTTAAAAAAATTTACATTCAAACAAACAAAATCTTTTTTTTTCTTAAGAATAGTTGATAAATTTTTAATCCTTGGCCTCTGAGTATGTTTGTTTCATTCGTCATAAGTTATTCCTTTTGAAAAATTATAATAGCTTCAATTGTACTATCATTTTGCTAGCTTTTTAGATGTCGTATATGGCTCTACAAATTAATACACTTACCAAGAATCACATGCAATAAAGAGAGAGAGCTATTTAAAATTGCATGGGATATAGAGCATGTACTAACAATACTAGACTTATAATTTTATTATTATTCTATCATAGTTGGGAAAGCTTTTTGAGAAGTACACTACCACCTGAAACTTAACTATGTAAGAAAAAATCTTCATATATAAAAACCAAATCTTCAAAGTTTCACGTCTTATCATCTTTTCCAAAAGAGTTTTTTTGATAAAAATAAACCTTTGATGCATAAGAATATTATTACTAGGCATGTAATAGAAAACTCTTTGAAAAGAAGTTAAGTGGAAGATGAAAACACTTTGTGGAAAAAGGAATTGGAGAGGAACGAGACAAATAAACAACTAAAGGAAAAAAAGTATCAATAATGCTCAAATAAAATAGTGAACGTTTTACTAAAAGGGAACAAGCTTGTGGCCATAGATTTTGTTGATCTGCACAAAAGTTAAACATACACATCAAAATTTCCGTCGTTTACAAAAACGAAATATAAAAATGAAGTATTAACGTATAAAATTCATATAGGAAAAAAAAATCAAAATACAAGTGTTGACAAACAGAAAACAACAAATCTCGCGGCTTAAAAACAAAGAAAACTACATGCAAATTCCAAAATATTTCAATGTACACAAAGATCTGATGATCTACTATTTTCGTATAGTAAATACTATAGAAAAACTATTAATCATGTTGGCAATTGTGTCTGGACGTAGAAGCGGATAAACGGCGGGTGTCAATTATACACACAATGTGAAAAGAGATTCGAATTATGTGATTAGACATGAAATGAAAAAGTAGTTTGTGTGATAAGAAAATTAAAGAGAGAAAAGAACAAACAAAACAAATAAAAGAAGTAAAGGTCCAATGGGTGAGGAGAGGCTACCAAGGCACAGCAAAGGTCAAGATAAGTAGTTTTAAAGAATCAATAGTTTTCTGAAACTTCAAAAATTTTAAACACTAAATATAAAAATAAAATAAAAAATGAAAAGCAAAATTTTCAGATGTCTCCCCATGTACTGAGGAGCTACTTCACTTTCTTTCTTCTTTTTTTTTTCTTTAAGGAGAAAAAAAAAAACAAAAGAAGAAAAACACAATAACACAAAGAATCTTTTGTTTGGGATGCTCCCACCATCCTCATAATTCTTCGATTTTGTACATCTAATTACATATATACATACATAATCAATTATATATATATATATATCATACTTTTTGTGTTATATTTTATTTTAAAGAGAAATATATTTTCTGTTATTATATTTTCGTCAATTGTTTCTGTTCATGTATTAATAAAGATATTATTACTAAATAATAGAATTGTATTTTTACCATTTTAAACATCTACAATAACTAGGCATAATTAAAATCTTAATAGATATCAGATCTTAGTTCTCCACCTCTAAATATAATTATACAATTATCCCAGAACTTTTAACTAAATAGTAGTGCGTTAGTTGTTTAAGGAGTTACCATGTACTTCCAGGTTCTTTCAAACGTAAATTATCTAATTACTTGATCAGTTGAAATAATATTATGTATTAGACCCATTCAAAAATACGGTGAATAGATTACTCGACAATTACATTTACTTTAAAAGATTAATCAGGTGATAAAAATCTAGATCACCCTCTAATTATAATATATATATATATATATATATATCGAAGTTTTACTATCTGTAAATTAGTTTCAATAATCAAAGTCAAAAGTATAAAAACAATACGCCAACCAAGGCTCGTTTGATGCAACTAGCAACTTGTTTTTAGAACAGATAGTCATATAATGTTTAACTATATGGATAAGAAAAAGAAAAAATAACTAGAATAACCTTTCAAAATAGTCGTTTTACTAAAATAATTCTGTTTCAAGTCCAAACAACTAAACTAATCTTCAAAAATTGGTAAAAGACATTCAATGACATGTTTTCGTTTTAATAACCAAAATGCCATTTTAATTTTTTTTTACAAAAAAAAATTATTAAAAAAAAAAACTTTAATTTTTTTTTCTCTCTTCTCTCTCTATTCTCACGATATATTATCTCTCTCTTCTTCTTCTTCTTATCTTTCTCTCTCTCATTCACGCTCTCTCTTCTTCCTCTTCTCTTTCTCTCTCTCATTCGCGCTCTCCCTTTCTCCCGTTCTCTTCTTCTTCTTCTTCTTCCTCTTCTCTCTCTCTCATTCACGACAGATATGCTCCACCGCCTTCCACCGCCTTCGAGAAGATTTGCTCCGCCGGCTTCCACTAGTGCTGCTCCACCGCCATTCCACCGGATCTGCTCGTTTTTTGGTTGATATGGTGTTTCATGAGGTATGCCCACCACTTGTTTGACGAAATTCCGCACGTTATGGTAGACTTGTTTAAAACGTTGTGGTAGACTTGTTTAAAACGTTGGTTGTGGTATACTTGTTTAAAACGTTGGTTGTGGTAGACTTGTTTAAAACGTTGTGGTAGACTTGTTTAAAACATTGTGGTAAACTTGTTTAAAACGTTGTGGTAGACTTGTTTAAAACGTTGTGGTAGACTTGTTTAAAACGTTGTGGTAGACTTGTTTAAAACTTTCACAATTCCGGTGAAATGATAGAAGTTTCCGGTGAAAGGAGATAAAACCCTCGTTTTTGGTTGATATGCGGCTTCATGAGGTATGCAAACCAATTGTTCGACGAAATTCTGCTAAATGTGGTAGACTTGTTGAAAACGTTATGGTAGACTTATTGAAATCGTTATGGTAGACTTGTTTAATCCGTTATGGCATGACGAATGAGTTATTTTCAATTGATGGTGTTAAATTGATGGTATCTCCGACATCTTGGGCTTCGCGACGGCGGCTGAGTCTCCGACGACATTTCCGTCTTCGATTCAATGTATTCTTCTACAAGTATAATTAGTGGAAGATTTGGATTTGGTAGATTTTTTTTTGAAATGATGTTAGATTTGTTTTTGAAATGATGTTAGATTTGTTTTTGAATTTGTACAAATGATAATTGAATTCTAAATGATGGTAGATTTGTTTTCGAATTTGTGATTGTAAGACAGTCCACGATGATTTTCAAAGGTGCTTGACGAAATCAGTCAATTTATTTAATTAGTTTAATATTTGCTTGGTATGTATAACCAAAATTAGTGAGATTTAAAACAAAAACACATGAACTACATATAATTAGAACATACAAATTCTATGTGGTGTTTATTATCACAATATTTGAAATTATACCAAACACATAATCATGAAGTATACATCACCAAACAAAGAAACATAATCAAAGTTGATCACTTCTTAATGTCTAGTTACACGTTATTTCATATTATATATAGGGAAAATCCCCTAAAAATACCCCAACTTTATTCCGATAAGATTTTTAATATCCGAACTATTTTTGTATCCAGTAAAGTATCCGAACTTTTTTTTGCCCATTTTAAATCTCCAACTATGAACCGTGTGTTCATTTTACAACATCTCGTTCACATATGTATACGGAACTATACACGGTTTGAAACAGTGTTTATATTTAATAATAAATTATAAATAAATAGATAAAGTATTACATTAAATTTCCAAAAATTTCAAAAAAACCTCCAAAAAATTAGAAAAATTTGAAAAAATTCCGAAAAAATCTTAAGTAAAAATAATAATTTTAAATCCAAAGTACAATTTTGAATTTTTGAATAAACAATTTCTAAAAACTCAAAAATACAAAAATCGAAACAAATTCTCAAAAACTTCTAAAAACTCAAAAAATAAAAACAAATCCATGAATAACACAATACTGTTAAAATAAAATTAAAAATTCATGAACACAAAATTCTTAAGTGTTTTACCTACGCTATAAAGAATTATCTTAGAATATTATTTAAACATGTCTTTTGTCTTACTTTAATTATCTTTATGGTTTTGATAGAATTATTTTGGTGTTATGTGATATTGTTTTTTAACCGTGATGTGTTATTCATTGATTTTTGAAATTTTATAAAATTTTGAGAATTTGTTTGGATTTTTGTATTGTTTTAGTTTTTAAAAAATTTTAGTTCAAAAATTCATAAGCTAAAATATAATATTTAAAATTTAAAATTATGTTTTCTTAACTTTAGATTTTTTGGAAATTATTTCGATTTTTTCGGAATTTGTTTTCATTTTTTGGGGATTTTTTATTTTTTTGAAAATTTAATATAATTTTTATTTATTTATTAATATTTTAATAAGTTTTGTTTTCTTTTTACATCTATTTTAATAAATATACCGTCAATAAAAATGATCAATGTCAGATAAATCTACCAAATTCAGATAAATCTACCAACTTATGATAAATCTACCAATTAATAAGTCTACCGTTTTTTAATAAATATGCCGCCATTACAAATAAGTCTACCGTTTTAAGAATAAGTCTACCACGACAATATATGTCTACCGTCATTACAATAAATCTACTGTCATTACAATAAATCTACCGTCATTAAACAATGAACCATCCGATGATAAGTCTGCCGCCATTACAAATAAGTCTACCGCGGAGTAGAAAAATCTACCATCAAAGAAAATAAATTTACCAATTTGGTCAAATGTCTACTACTATTGAAATAAGTCTACCGGCCCAAAACAAATCTACCGGCCAAAAATAAGTCTACCGTCCGAAAAATAAGTCTACCAGCCAAAAAATAAATCTACCAACAATAATTAAGTCTACCGTAAAAAAACGGTAAACTTGTTTATTTGAAATAATAATGACAATATCGTAATTACATTTTTGTTAACAAAGGCCAAAAGGGCCAAATTGGTATTTTTTCATTTTTTAGGTTATTCTAATAATTAAAAAAGATTAACATTGTTCTAGTAATTAAGACATTTTTGAAAGTTATTTTAGTAATCCTACCTAAGAAAAAACTATATTTTTACCTCATCGTATTTATAATTTTATACTAAAAAAGCAAAATATACCACTATTTCTTACAATCCAAAGTATTACACTAATCTTAAAATTTACATCCCTGGATATATTGCAGATGTCAAAACGATACAAATATATCAATTAAAATGAATTGCAAGATACATACATATATGTATATATGTGTGTGCAAGTGTTATTAAAAAGAAATTCCAAATGCATCTCCAGGCTCGGTACAATGAACTGCATCTCCATCATTTTTTCTATCCATAATGAATGTAAATAATTGATTTGAAAAAAAGATATCATCTGAACATATTAAATCGTGATGCTTGGAAATGCAATGGCAACGAATAACTTGCCCACTTCCAACTCCCAAAAAAAAATAAAGATTCAAAACCTAGAATTTAATCCTTTCAAATTTCTTGCAAAGAATAGTTGACTTGTTAAAGAAGGAATCTAAACCCTACATCTACTATGCTCCAAAACCTTCGATTCTCTATTTTTAGAAATTTCACATGAAACTTAGATTTATTTGAGCAATTAATAAAGTTGATAAATTATTTTGTTTAAAGAG
Source organism: Eutrema heterophyllum (assembly GCA_002933915.1). Lineage (NCBI taxonomy): Eukaryota > Viridiplantae > Streptophyta > Magnoliopsida > Brassicales > Brassicaceae > Eutrema > Eutrema heterophyllum. The sequence goes on from PKMM01011815.1 coordinate 81,853, forward strand.
AATATAATAATATGTGTATTGGACAAGAACATACGTAAAGTAGTGGAGACTGAGAAAAAAACAATGGAACTAGTTGTCGTGATCCTACATGGATATGCTTTCTGTGTAGTGATGACCTTCACTTCAACTTTGGACTCTTATCTGTGTAGTTATGCTTTCTGTGAAAATATGCCCAAGCAGCTTCTTTTTATACTGATTCATCTCTTTCGAAAAAAAAAATGCGGATTCATCTCTAAACTCTCAAATTTAAAAGTGTACATCAGCCCAAGTCGTTGTGGTTCGGTGGGATCGACTTGGGTGGGGTGTCATCCCACTTCCCTAGGGTTCGATCTATCCTGGAAACAAAAATAACAATTATTTGGGGAGTAACTATTGGGGTGAACCTCTTTATTCACTCATTCTTTTAATCAATGAAAATGTGATATGTCATATTAAAGAAAATTAAAAATTAAAAATTAAAATTCAACAAATAAAACTTAAGTTTATTCCCTAACCCGAAAAACGCTAAATCCTAAATCCTTAACCTAATAAACCATTAACTCTAAACCCAAAACCCTAAAGCTTAAACTCTAAACCCTAAAACCTAAATCTTAAACCTTAAACCCTAAATTATAAACTCAAATATAAATAGTAGACATAATTACCACCATAACTTTTATTAAGATAATATTAATTTTTATTTTGTTTAAATAAATTAGATGGCATATTTTGATTGGCTAGAAAAAAAGAGATTAATAAAGAGGGGGTGAACCCAAGAATTTTCGTTATTTGGGAAGTTTGGGCCTAGACCTTTGGTCCATGCAGTTTACCTGGTAGTCCAGTAACAAGCGATCTGGCTACCCCCTGGCAATAGTCGGAATACATTCCAAAATCGGGACAGGCAGTATAGTGGCCCGCTTGGATCTCATGGTCCGTTCGAACCGAGCCCAACTCGGAGCTCATGGTGTCTGTTGAACCGTTAAACCTGGGAGTAGTCCACAATATAGCACATCGGTACATTCCTACCGGGACTGACCGGATCAGCCAATAGGATTTATCAAAAAAAAAAAAAAAAAGTGTACATCATTTGTAACAACGTTTTTTTGGCTAAATTATATTCGATTCAAAAAAAAAAAAAACTTTGCACTCTTATCTCAGACTTGCGAACTGCTCCTAATCAGTAAGCTTATATATCTGCAACCAGAAGAGATAAAATTAGAATCAAACTAATAAATTTAGCTCTCTTCCAACTTAAACATTAGAATTTGGTAAAAGGAAAAACAAATGTAAGAAAAATTAAGTAAATAATAATTGGTGACGTCTAATTAGATAAATAGAAATGAAACAAAGTAAATGTTTTGTTATATATGATTCTAAATTTTATTTAACTATTAGGATGATGGTTTTTGCCCGTAACATGTTATTTTTTTTATAATGTAAATACCTAATATATCAAATGGACTTTCAACAAAACCAAACCAAACTTAACTATAAATCAAAAATTATAATCAATAAGATCTATATAAACTAGGTAAATACCGCGCTACACCGCGGGAAAATTGTTTATATTAATTTAATTAAATCATGAAATCTTTGATTCCCTTTTACATGAGATGTACACACAATGTAAAAATAAATGTATATCCAAATTTGATTTAAACTTGGTTTATGTCCTCTCATATGTGGTAACTCGAGCACACTTTGCTAACCAAGATAACCATCGATTGAGAATATCACATTACTAAGCCTGCTAAAAAATAATTCTAGTTTCAATTTATCTGGTGGTTTAAAAACTTTATTTGTAAAATGATTTATATTATATAATCAATGAATTACAAAATTAAAAAGTGATAGAAAAGACTTACAAAAATAGAACAAAAATTAAGAAAAAAATATATAACCAAATTGAACCAAAGACATATTCCCATCAATAAGTATGTGAGAAACAATAATCATAGATCTTTTTGCTTTCTCTGATATATCTCCCATCCTTATGTAGTCCATATTCATCTAGATGAGAATTCTCCGTCACTCTATTAAACAATAATTGGTAGTAATGTCCACATCAACATTAGGTATAAGCATGTTTCTTGCTATGTTCAAACATAATTAAGTTATGTTGAATTAATTGTAATTCTCAAAAGAAGAAAGCACCTTATATAAGTGACCTTACAAAACATGATTGGAGCTCATCTAGATTTTTTAGTATCGTGTCTGTTGTTTCACCACCATCAATCGTTTCACCACCATCAATCTTATGAGGCAAGTGTATATATTTTTCTTCCAGCTTCGCCTTTATGTCCATAATATGCTAATGCAAATTAAACCAAATTTGAAAATGAAAAAAGATTTTGAGAACTCAGACCGGAAGCAAATATTTTATATAATACGGTGAACATTCAATTTGTATGGATCCTTGCTAACTTCACCGGAATGGAACTTTAATTCTCGACCAAGCTATAAAGATACTAAGAAAATAGCATTTGCAAGATGAATTTTACGAACATTTAATCAAAATTCTTCTACCAGCTTCTAATTTAGTAGAGAACAAATAGTAAAAAGAAATCTCACAAAAACTACTGATTTCCAAAGAACCGGATTGAGCTAAAATTAATTGCTGGAATATTCAATGACAATTACTTCGCCAACATCGGTTAGATTTAGGATTTAGCGTTAGAATCTAATTCATACACTACAAGAAAACACGCGCATTTCCGACGGCTTTTCCGACGGGTTCTAAACCGTCGGGAATTACCGACGGAATACCGAGGGTAGATCGAGGGAATTCTGACGGATGTATTCCCTTGGAAATCCGTCGGAATATTCCGACGGATTAAATTCCCTCGGAATTCAGTCGGGCAATTCCGATGGATTTCCGAGGGAATATCGACGAACCAATATTCCCTCGGAAAACGGTCGGAATTTTCCGACCGATTAGTAGCCGTCGGAAATCGGTGGGTATTTTCCGACCGATTTCCGACGGATATATATATATATTTTGCTTTGTAAATACTTCTCCCCTTGTATATACGTTCCTTGCTTTGTTTGTAAGATATATATATATATATATATACGTTTCCGCTGGATTCAATTGTTTTACAAGAGTGCTTTGTAAACATTCTTTGCCTCTTTTAATTTTCACATGTCGTCCTTGTTCCCAAGTTGTTCCAATTTTTAATTTGTGTGTTTCCTGTCTTTGGTCTTTTGAAGATTCATGTGTATAGTTGCATAGAACAAACAAACATTGATCTATAAATACATTCACAACAAATTAATACAAAGAAAAAAAAAAATTACACAATGTCTTATTTTCGATCGTGGATGGACAAACCTCCGCGTGATCCAGCGACAAGGGAATTGACGGATGGGTTCGCCCAAGGTGTGGAGGAGTTCATGAACTTTGCGTCAAACAATAGCATGACATCAGAATACGGTAATATGTATTGCCCTTGTACTAAATGTCGGAATCATAGATTAGTCTCTGTTAGGGAAGTAAGGAAGCATTTATATAGGACTGGATTTATGCATGGTTACAAGATTTGGTATACCCACGGAGAAACTGATTCAATGGTGCAATGTTATGGTAATTATGGTAGCACATTGGATAGGTTTGGTAGTACTTCGGGTACTAGGTTAGAGGAACCAACCCCAGAAGTAGATGTAAACGCAAATTACACTCAGATGGTGAATGATGCGTTTCGTGAAATCATATCATCATATCATGTTAAGGATGGTAACAAGATAGAGGAACCAAATTTAGAAGCGCAGAAGTTTTATGATATGCTAGGTACGTCTAAGCAGCCATTATACAAAGGATGTAGAGATGGAATATCGCCTCTATCAACTGCCAGCAGGTTGATGACTATAAAGACTGATTTCAACTTGACCGAGGATTGTGTGGATGCGATAGCTGATTTTGTGAGAGATATCTTACCTGAAGATAATATTTCACCGGCTTCATACTACGAGATTCAGAAGCTTGTAGCTGGTCTTGGATTACCGTATCAGATGATAGATGTGTGCATCGACAACTGTATGATCTACTGGAGAAAGGATGAAAACCGGTTGAAGTGTCGCTTTTGTTACAAACCTCGGTATCAGGATACAGGTGGCAGAGTACATGTTCCACATAAACGGATGTGGTATTTGCCCCTAGCTGATAGGTTGAAGAGGTTATATCAATCCGAGCGCACGGCATGGCCTATGAGATGGCATGCAGAACATAACTCGGATGGAGAGATTGTGCATCCCTCAGATGCAGAAGCATGGAAACATTTTCAAGAGGTTTATCCTAGTTTTGCGTGTGAGCCAAGGAACGTATACCTTGGGTTATCTACGGATGGATTCAACCCTTTTGGAAAGCATGGGAGGAAATATTCGTTGTGGCCAGTAATCGTCACACCTTACAACTTGTTGCCAACTTTGTGAATGAAACGAGAGTTTTTGTTCCTCACGATCCTCGTCCCCGGTCCAAAGCATCCTAAAAGATCTCTCGATATTTTCTTGCAGCCATTAATTTATGAGTTGAGAATGTTGTGGAAAAATGGTGTTGAAGCGTTCGATGTTTCCCTACAACAGAATTTTATGATGCGTGCGGTACTTATGTGGACCATAAGTGATTTCCCAGCATACGGTATGCTATCTGGATGCTCGACGCATGGAAGGTTAGCGTGTCCGTATTGTCAAGATAACACTGATGCTTTCCAATTGAAGAACGGACGTAAGACTTCTTGGTTCGATTGTCATCGACGATTTCTACCGCATGATCATCCATATCGTCGGAGCACAACATTGTTTAGAAAGAACAAAAAAGTTATTGATGGTCCACCTCCTGAGTTAGATGGGAATTATATTATGACTCAGTTGAGAGGTTTTGGTGCTGATAAGACAGTTTCATGCGGGGGTAATGGGCATTATCCCGTAGACGGTTGTGGCGAGTACCACAATTGGCATAAGCAGAGTATTTTCTGGGATTTGCCATATTGGAAGGACCATTTGTTGCACCATAATCTAGATGTGATGCACATTGAAAAGAACTTTTTCGATAACATCATGAACACTGTTCTAAATGTGCAAGGGAAGACAAAAGATAATTTGAAGGCTAGATTGGACTTGCCAGATATTTGTTCCCGTAAGGAGTTGCATGTAATGGCGAACGGAAAATCACTGCCCCCTGCTTTCCGGTTGGATGCGACTTCAAAGGAGGAGTTCTTCGATTGGATTAAGTACGGTGTCAAATTCCCAGACAGATACGCATCTAACCTTCGTAATTGCGTTGATAGTT
>PKMM01011815.1:92189-108084 GCA_002933915.1 Eutrema heterophyllum
AAAAAAAAAATTTATAAAATCCTTCGGAAATTTCCGAGGGATTTCCGACGGATTAGAATCGATCGACACCATCTTTTTGGATCGATCGATCCTCTGTTCCTCGGAAAACCGTCGATATTTATGCTCTCGGAAATCCGTCAGAATACTTCCAGACGGAATACTCCTCGGAAATCCGTCAGAAAACAAACAGAATATTCCTCGGAAATTCGTCGGAATAGTCCCCGACGGATTTGTCGTCGGAAATTCGTCGGTTAAAATGGCCCTTGGAAATCCGTCGAAAATTTCCGAGGGATTTCCGACGGATTTCTATTTCCGAAGAAATAGAACCGACGGCCAAAATCCGTCAGAAATCCGTCTGGAATAGCTGTTTCCGACGGGATTCCGACGGATTCGGCCGTCAGAAATCCGTTGTTCTCTTGTAATGATTTACAAACAACAAATGCTGATATAGCTGCAACTTCACAAACTCAAATTCAAATTATTAATCATATAAATTCAAATTTGACAAATCAAGCATCAATCCAAATCATTCACAAACTCTCCTCGCAGCAAAAAAAAAGTTTTGATATTTGTCGTCATTCTCACCATCTTCTTTACAATCACACAGCTGCAACTTTATGGCACATTAATCTTCTTTGTATCTCAGCCTGTAGCCGAAACGAAAAGCCTTCCCTTAATTATTAATCATAACTTATGATTCTCTTATACTCCATAACATGGGTTTATAATGAAACATTACAAAGAGCAATGGCAAGTCGACGTACGGCGCAAGGCAGAGACATCTAAAGTCCACATCTACTATGAACCGCAAATAACATAACAAACTATATTCAAATCAATCGCAAGCCCTATTTCCGTCTGTTCATCATCAGCACCTTAAGATTGAAGAGGCGTAAATGTATTTGTAAATATACATCTCAATAAAGATGAACACAAGTTTTTTTCTTATTGAAGAGATAAAGACAAGTGTATCTACTAAACTAACCAGATATATATAGCAATCTAGCAATTACTCTTAACAATATCTCTATAAATCTGATTATTTTATGAGATCCCGCAACTACGTGACACATGTAAAGAAACGAGCTTAAACAACATATTGATTATCCTCAAATGCTCTTGACCTTCTCGAGCTCTCTCTGATCCCTTTGGACAATGGCCTCTATGATGCTGCCTTTGTTTTTTATCGCAAAGAATATAAGTTTGATTGCTAATTCTGGTGAGTTCAAGTTGTTCGTTGGCAGAAACCCGAGTCTTGCTGTGGAGTTAATGAAGGTGTCAAACAGAGACTGCCAAATATTAGTCTCAGGTGTATTAATTCTCTTAATTTGATTGGTTTTAGGATTTAATTGAGGTGTCAGTTTTAGAATGAATAAAAATGCTGATGTGTCAACATATGGAGAGGCACAAGTTTTTATAGTATTGATTAGACGTCTACATAAACACTAACATGTTACGGAAAAAACTATGTCTTTCAATGTTTTGTAATAGTTAAATAATGATAAAATCGATTTAAATTGTTGAAAACTTCACCAGACAATGTTTTTTATGCCTCCATTACTATTTTGTTAGTTGATCCACTACAAGAAAAAACGTATATTCCTACAGACATATTAATGGATATTTTGTTGAAAATCATTGTTTCCGATAAATTTATCATAAATGGTAAATTCGTCGGAAGTTGATCGTTGGAAACCTGAATCCTTCTGGAAGTTGTCGAAAACATTTCCGAAAAATTATAATTATTGGAAATTCATCAGAAACTACTGATGTATCATTTGCTGGAAAAAAAATTGTATGTTATGTCGAAATTCCGACAAAACTTTCCGATAAAATATTTGTCGGAGTTTAGTTGGTACTTTCGGTCGAATTTCTGACAAAACTCTTCTAATAGAACATTTGTCGGAACTTCGTCCGTTTTTTTTAATTGCATCCACGCATATCTATGTTGAACATATATAATATCCTCCAAGCTTATCTAAGTTCGTCGTCAGCTCAAAAATCCCATCGATCATGGCCCAGCTAAAGAAACTAGGTCCAGCTAACCTTCTACCCAAAATAGTGAAGCTTCCTGAAACAAATAGGAAGACCAATAATTTAAGTTCCTCGTCCTAATCCTAAATTTTAAACAAATCTCTATTCTTCTTGAGATTAAATTCTACGTATAATCAAAGGGTGTTATTTTCTTTAACTAAACATAATAGTTTTTTATTTCCAGTTACAAAAAAAAAAACTTTATAGAGTTTTACTTTACTTTATCTAAGAAAAAATCTATTCGAAAATTTGTATACAAAACCTTAGTTCTAACTAAGAGCTAATTAATTATACAACTCTCTTATGTATACAAATCACTTTACGTGAACTTGGAACTAATCGGACATTCATACGCTTAAAGATGTCAACATGCTTTAATTTATCCATAATTAAATTAATAATGGGTTGTAATCGCTAATTAATTGGTTAAACATCTAGTTTAATTATTCGGTTAGGCTTCCGTCACACATAATGAGCTATTCTTCCAGATCCATTAATCAAACTAGACGTTTGGCTAATTGGTGAAACTCGTATATATAGTGGATTAAATGTTCAATATTTAGCACCTAACATCTTTTAATATATAGGTGTCGTAGCAGGAAATACAATGGTAAAAAATTATAAATAAAAATTATCGAAAAATTTTGGCTTATTTTTAATATCAGAAGATTTGATGGGCTTTTGAAAAATAAACATAAAATATATTGCTCGTGGAGAACTAAATGAATTAAGAAGCGATTAGACAAAAAAAAGTGAAGTAAATCGAACTTTTTATTTCGTCCTCAAATGTGTTTTTACAAGAACAAGAAAAGAGAAAATGATAAGTGTTGAGTGTGTAATGCTAATTGTGGGAAGAAGAAGTTATTTTGTTCCCTACCCTTGCTCTTGTTTTTATACTCCGACTTTGTGTTTAACACCGTCATTTACTTCGTTTGATTCGCCATGAATAAACTTTAATTCGAAAGATTTGGCTGCAACGTTCAAGCGTCTTTAATCATCGGTTTGAATGAGTCTTTGGTCGTTTGCGGGGTTGACTGACAATTTAGCATTTATTCCCATTTGACCGTAAATGACTTTGTGTGCCTTTCAGTTCGGCTTTCCACCTCGATCATGTCTTGCACTCCTTTGGGCCTTTACCATTGTTTATTGGACCTATTTCACTGGGCCGTGATTTTCATCCCCACAATTAGCCCCCCCCCCATTTCTTTAAATGATTATCATGATTTTTTGAAGGAATTTCGAAGAGTCGTTCCCAGCAAATTGAAATCCCAGTGAATCAGACTCTTTTCCTTTGTCACAACTTGTAATCTCTTGATTTCCTAAGTCTTGATTTGTCTTCTGGAATTTCTCCGCTGATTTCTTTGTTTTCTTTTTTCTCCTCTTTCTGCTTCGCCTTTATATCCCTTCTATCTTCTTTGAGTTTTTCATCGTTCTGAATTCTTCTCTTCTGGTAAGTGTTTTCTCTGTTAGCCTTCCCTTTCGCTTTTCTAGGTGATGCCTCCTTATCCTTGCCCTTTCATTTTCAGACATGGAGCTTTACGTAAACTACTGCGACTTCCTTTCGATCTCGAGATGGATGAGGCCATCGAGGACGGTCGTGATAACGACGTTGTGGGTGATGGTGGCACTGCTGCCAGTGAAGACCATACTGTGGCCTTTGAATCATCTTCGGGCCCTGCCGAGATTGACGGTTCTCTCTCGACGGATCCAGTTCCGGGGTCGGACTCTGCTATGCCATCCGATCCGAACTCTGCTGTAGTTCATGTATCATGATTACATGATGGTGTCGACGCCCGCTTGTCAAAACAGATCCGTTCCAAGGTACACCCCGTCTCTACTTATGAGGGTGCATGGTCCCCTAGTCGTGAGAAGAATACTGGTTCCTCGCGGGGTGAACTATCGCGCCGAATGAAACAATTGAAGTACAACTGAAATTTTGGTTACAAAGCGAACATCCCCATTGTGACGAACCCGACTGCGACCATGACCATACTTAGGCATTAAAGCAAAGCCGGGGCGAAGATCCCTACGCTGAGACAGTTCTCGAAGAGGGGTCTTCATAACTTCACTCGATTCGCAAAAAATCAGATTCAGGTACTCTTCTTTCCTCCTCCTTACTCATCACGTGTTTCTTCATTCTCATGAGGTTTCGTCTTTCTTTTCAGTTGACTGTGGCCCACAGCAGTTCCATCAAATGATATGAGGGGAAGCTATGTGAGTACCCTTCCAACGTAGACTCCGAGCATCGCATTGCCGAGCTCACCTCCCAGGTAAGCTCTATGCGTCCTCTTGCCAGCGATAAAACTAAACTGGTTGCCGAGGTCAAGGAGTCTTTTTCTAAGATTGTGGATCTCATGCAGCGCAACCAAGGACTCGAGGTCAAGAATGTTGAGCTTTCTTCTGAACTGGAAGCGGAGAGGTTACGAGCTGACAAGGCGCTCAATTCCTTCTTCGAGATGAGAGAGAAAATGGCTACCTCCGAATCGTCATGCAACTCTGATATCCTTGCGGCCCGCACGGAGACGGAACGTGAGATGCAAGTGCGCCTGGATGACCTGGCGGAGAAGGCGAAGGCCTATGCGGCTGCAACTAAAAAGCGGATCAAGCTCTCCATGCTTTTCGCCCAAGCCAAGGGAAACTTGGATATCATGGAGATGCTGAAAAATGGAGACTCCATGAACTATGACAAAGAAATCGGGACGCACTCCACAAATTTTGCACGGCTCCAGGATCAACTTAACACTTTGCCTTCTCCTCCATTCGATGTATCTCAGTCCAGGGGTTGATTTATTCCCTTTTTTATTTTTCTGGCATTGTACCACCTCCCTTTATGAATAAAACACATGCTTTTGTCTTTCCCCCTAAGGTGAGGATAGTTTCTTTCTTTTTACTGTAGTATGAAGATTCAACTATCGAAAGGAATATTCTAAAGCCCTTTTTCTCTTTTACCGTAGCATGGAAATTTGAACTTTGATATGTTCTTCTTTTCCTTTTGTCGTGGCATGAGGGTTCAGAACGAGGATAGTTCTTTTCCTTTTACCGGAGTATGAGGACTTAACTTTCGTAATAAGGTGTTTAGAGTCATGTTGCCCTTTTGCCGTAGCTTGAGGATTTAGCTCACTTTAAGAAGAGTGATCTTTTTTCCTTTTATCGTAACATGGGGATTCGACCTTCAATATGTTCTTTTTCCCTTTTTTCGTGGCATGAGGGTTCAGAATAAGGATAGTTCATTTCTTCTTACCGTATTATGAGGATTTCACTTCCATAATGAGATGTTTGGGTTTTCAATCCTTGAGGGCTTTGACCTCTTTTTTTTTTAAGAGGGAAGCTTTCATTCATTTTATCGTAGTATGAGGATACAATATGGATATTATTTGATTTGGTGGTTGCGCTTGATTTTGCAAGATGCCTATGTACCCAGTTTGGGATCAAGCCAATTTGTAGTTCTGTTGATAAAAGATATTGTCGTTTCAGTTGTGATACCTTTTTAGGTGCATCGCATTCTACGGATTTTGTTCTAGAACTTTCTTGTGGTCTTCACGTCTGTAGACTTCGGGTCTCACCACCTTGGTTATCCTACAAGGTCCTTCCCATTGGGTGATGAGTTTCTCGACGTCCTTTTCTCTAGAGTTTTGGAATACTTTTCGCAAAACTAAGTCTCATTCGTTAAGAGGTCGTGGTCTTACCTTCAAAAGTCGGGTTGTTGTTTGGTAATACTTCTGGATACATGACTGAGCTTTACTTCTCAGTTTGTCCACTGTGTATAGGGCGTTATCTAGGGCCTTATTGTTGCATTCTTCGTATTCGGAGCAGAATTCTCTTCGAAGACTTGAGACCATTACTTCGGTTGGCACCATTGCTTCGACTCCATATACGAGGGAGAAATGGGTTTCCTTTGTTGCTCGGTTCGGAGTAGTTTTGAGCGCCCAAAGGACTCCGGGCAACTCATCCACCCAATTCTCCTTATATAGTTCTAACATTTTCTTTAGATTATTCAGAATACCTTTGTTTGCTGCTTCGCCCTGCCCATTCCCATGTGGGTAATACGGGGTTCAGTTGCTGATATAGATCTTCCATTTTTCATAGAAAACCTTAAATCGTTTCAAAGTTAACTACTTCCCATTGTCTGTCACGATCTCGTAGGGGAGTCTGTGTCGGCATACTATGTTTTTTCAAACGAAGTGCTCTACCGCGAATGCGGTAACATTTTCGAAGGCTTCACTTCAATCCATTTTAAGAAGTAGTCAGTTAGGACGAGTATAAATCTTGCTTTCCCGGTCCATTCGAACATCATACCAATTATGTCCATTGACCAACGCATGAATGGATATGGTAAAAAAACACTCACAATCACCTCCGCTGGTCGGTAGATATGTGGGGCACGCCTCTGGCATTTCTCACACTTTTGTGAGTATGCATCACAATCTAACATTATCGTGGGCCAATAAAGGCCTTGTTGTTTTATCCGATTAACCATCGTTCTCTGGCGCAACATACGGACTTGAAATACAACTCAATTGAGAGGTTTTGCAATCTCTCAACACCTGTTTCACTCAATCAAGAGAATCTCTTGAGATCGACTTCCGAGTTTGATGAATTTAATCGAATCATGACAAGGAAAAAGAGAAAACTCTTGTTATTAATCTTCAAAATCTGAACTACAAAGAAGCCTAAAGCATGGCTTTATATAGACTCGGCTCTTAGGAAAATTCCTAGTTGAAAAAGGAAAAACTCTAACAACTCCTATATTGATTAGGAGTAAAATAGAAATCTAACTTATCTACTCTAGAAATAAAGAAGAATAACAATTAAAGCAAAAACCCAATTCCTAAAGATAATTCAAAAGACTTGTCATGTTGGCGCCAAGTTGTTAGATGTCGCTGCATCATTATCACACTCGAATGATTCCCGCAAGCTCCATCGTGGGTTTCTCTTATTGTAAACTCGACATATTTTCCGTGGTTTCCCTTGAGGTAGGGTCCACCGATACTTCGTTTGTACAATTAACATCTCATGACCATAAATCGTGCGCTGGTGACCTTTAGTTTTTGCGCATCCCATTTGCCTTATGGGGTTATGATAGTGGACTTTTCACGGTTCGCACAATTATGCACTGTGCACAATGCCTCAATCTAATGGGATGTCATTGCAACACTTAGGGATCGAATCCACAGGGAAATAAGACCGACACACTAAGAATACATGATGCTATCTAATCTAAGCGATAATCGGGGTTAAGTTTTTATCGAACAAATGAAACATACAGAAATTTAACTAGTGACAGGACACGATATGAATTCCGATAAAATGAAAAGCAAAGCAATTAAGAGAACGTTTAATATCGATTTAGATAAACGAATCCTCGGGTGAAGTTAACGACTTGGGTGATCCTTGAATCTATTCAAGATGCTCAGACATTTAACTAAATACCTCCTTAGGCCTTAGATCACTACTAAAGATTAATCCATGTCAATGGTATTAACCCCTTTCTTAGTCATAAATCATCATAAACTTCCGTTCGCGATTCTATGACTAACAAGCATTAAATTCAAGTCTAAATAGCCACAATTCACCTTAGACTACAACTTCCGTTGGCTAAGATATGAAAAGCATTCATTAAATTCGTTCAAGACTTTCATCAAACACCTTCCGGGTGATGAAACTCTCTAGGTTCTAGATCAACTAGATCAAGGTCAATCTAGCATTAAGAACACTTAATGAACAAGGATTTAAAGTAATCTAATTCCTAAACATCAAGAACAAACCCGGAATCACCCTAATCTACTTCACCCAAAAACCCTAAAAGAACTACTCACACATAACCAAATCACAAATATAAACCATACAAATGAAAGCCATGAGCAAAGTAAGAAGAAAAGTAGAAGAAGATTGAAGAAAACTTCACTAAATCTTCAAAGGAATCCAAATCTTCAATTAAGAATAAGGTTTTTCTCTCAAGAGATTTTGTTAAAAGTCATAAAAGTTGGTCTTTCTGGTCTAAAAACCAGTTATTATACAAGTATGGCCGACAAAAAAGAAGAGATAGTGAGCCAAATAGTGAAAAACACGTTTTTGGAACTGTTTTTGGAGGCTGGGTCGTGTGTTTTTGACTTCTGAAATTTAAGCCTCCATTTTATCGGTTGGTTTTATCGGCCAAGTGGCCGATAAAACTGATTGCAGAAAACGTGGATTCTTCGACTTCCATCCTTCGTCTTTATCGGTTTGTTTTATCGGCCATGTGGCCGATAAAACCTTCACAGAAACCTGACGTATTTGGCTTGGTGGTCCTCCTTTTTATCGGGCTAGTTTATCGGCCAGGTGGCCGATAAAAACCTTCACAGAAACTTAACGTCTTTGGCTTGGTGATCCTCCTTTTTATCGGGCTAGTTTATCGGCCAGGTGGCCGATAAAACCTTCATAGAAGATGCAAATCTTCTTGGCACGAGATGGGCATTCTATCGGTCCCTTTTATCGGCCAGGTGGCCAAAAAAACTGCTTCTCAGGGACTCCGTCATCTTTTCCTCTTCTTTCTTGCCCCGTTGTCCTTCCATGTCGGCTCTCCACATCCTACTAACTCCAGAAGTACCTGAAAACGACTCAAAATGGTATGTACATGCAAATGCACAACCTAAGACTCTAAAATACACTCCTAAAGCTAAATGAGACATTTATGAATGGATATGTTACAAATAATGCATGAATGAGGACAAAACATACCAAAATAAGGGGTTTAAAGCATGCAAAGTTGACACATATCAGGTTATCCCTCCAATCAGGACCGTAGTCTTTGTCAGATGGTAGTTCCCCTTCGGTGACCATCATCACCTATTTCAGAAGGTTAATACTTGGTTGATTGATCCCTTCTACCAGGATCATTCTCTGCATTTTAGAATTCGAGGTCGAAGCCAAAGCTGCCAGGGCATCGGCTGAAGTATTTTCCCCTCTTGGGACTCTTGTTAAAGTAAAATATTTGAACGAGTAAGATAGCTCTTGTAGCAGTTTCAAGTAAGCACTTATTCGTTCGTCTTTAGCTTCGTATTCTCCAGTGTATTGGTTTGCCACAAGTTGAGAGTCGCAAAATGCATCCAACTCTTGGGCTCCTACTCCTTGTGCCAGGCGCAACCCATCAATTAAAGCTTTGTATTCATCTTTGTTATTATAAGCATTGAACTTCAATCTAAAGGATCGTTCTGTCACCTTGCCATTGGGCGAAACGAGTTGGGCTCCGACCCCGGATCCGCCTTGCGAAGAAGCTCCATCCACGTGCAAAGTCCACCTTTTTCCTGGGTCTCTGGTGTCTTCCTCTGATATGGCTAGTTCTATTATGAAATCTGAAAAATTTGGGATTTAATGGACATTCAAGATTTATACTCGAATCATACTCACTCAGCTTAATTACCCGTTTGACCAATCTCCCGGACTGACTCATTTCATGTACAATGGAGCGGAGTAGCTGGGTTGTCGCCACGATTATTGAATGTGATTTAAAGTACGGTCTTAGCTTTCTTGCTAACACCACTACAGCTATAGCAAGTTTCTTGGCTATTGATATCTTGTTTCAGTGTCAACCAACATTTCACATACGTAAAACACTGGCTTTTTTGTCCCCTCGGTCCTCCCAAATTAAGACCCCTGAAACAGCAGTCGAGGACACCGCTATATACAGATACAAGGGCTCTCCGTCAATCGGTTTGGACAACACGGGTGGTTCCGATAAATATTTCTTCAGTGATCTGAAGGCTTCCTCACATTCTTCGCTCCAAAAAAACTTTAATTACTTTTTGTAGTTGGAAGAATGGGAGACATTTATTTGTTGACTTTTATATGAATCGATTCAGTGCAGCGACTCAACCGGTTAGCCGCTGAACTTCTCATTTTGTTCTTTGTGAGGGCATCCCCAAGAAAACATTAATTTGTGCGGGATTTGCTTCAATTCTCCTCCGGGTAATTAAGTACCCTAAGAATTCTCTTGATGCGACCGCAAATGTGCATTTTGCTGGGTTGAGCTTCATCCCGAAGTGATTTAAAGCTTTGAAACACTCTCTAAGGTGATGAACATGAGATTAAGCCTCTATGGATTTAACCATCATGTCGTCAATGTATACCTCCATTGTTTTTCCGAGTTGCCCTGCAAACATTTGATTTACCAATCGCTGGTACGTTGCTTCAACATTCTTTAATATGAAATGCATCACCTTATAGCAATAGATTCATCTTCCGGTTATGAAAGAATTTTTCTCTTGATTTTTTGGGTTCATCAAGATCTGATTATACCCGAAGAAAGCATCCATAAAGGATAACAGTTCGTGACCAACGGTCGCCTCTACCAATCGATCTATGTGAGGTAATGGAAAGCTGTCCTTTGGAAAAGCTTTGTTTAAGTCTGTAAAATCAACACACACCCTCCATTTTCCATTTTTCTTTTTCACCACCAATGGATTTGCTAACCACTTCGGGTATTTGACTTACTGCATGCCGTCGACCTTTCTTGTCCCAATTTTCTCATTTTTTGTTTAATTGGTTTAAAAGACTCATCGACATTTATCACATCGAGGGCGATCCCAGTCATATCCTGGGCCGACCATGTGAAAGCCGTCTTGTTATCCCTAAGGAGTTTTATTAGATCTCCTCGTATGGGTTATCTTAACATTGCTCCAATGTTCACGCATTTATCTAGATCGGATTCGTCTAAAATGACTTGATCGACTTCGTCTCGGACTGGCGGACTTTTAAGAGTAAGGGTCTCAGGTTCCGAACTGACCATACTTATCAATTTCAATATGGCTTGTAGTCTGTGATAGGCCATGTAGCAAGATCTTGCAATCCTTTGGCTATCATCCAGTGTTATTATCCCATATGAAGTTGGAATTCTTACACACTAATGATAGGTCGAATGTACTGCTTTCACGGAATTAATCCAAGGGGTGCCAAGGATGGCATTGTAGATTGATGGTCCCTCCACCACTAAGAAGTTGGCGGTTCTGAACCTTCCTCTGATTCGAACAGGTAAATCTACTGTTCAAACCTTGGTAACCGACAAGTCTTTCTGAGCGATGGCGTGCGTCAAATACATCCGTTTGCCTCAGAGTCTCGGAAAAAATCACATTTACCAAACTCCCAGTATCTACTAGGATTCTTGCGACTTCGTAGTCACCAATTTTTAGTGTTACAACCAAGGTATCATCATGCGGCTTATTCAGTATGCACGCATCTTTCTCGCTAAAAGTAATCTTTGGCGAGAGTCTCCTAGGTTGTTTTGCAAATGAATTGAATATTTTCTTGGGATGGTCCTGTTGGATGAAAGTAATCGTTTTTGCAAGTGGCCTGCCACCTGTTGGTTTGTTCTGTCGCAAAAATGATACCAAACGAGTGAATTAACCAGTGAGATACTTTTCCAAGAGGATTGCTTTCAATTTCCAGCAATTCTTCGTGTCGTGCCTTTTTGTTTTATGGGCGCGGTAGTACGCTTTTTCATCGTACCTGGCTCTCCTTACCCATCTTGGCGGGGCTGATGGAGCCCCCTTTGATTGGTAGAAGACTCGTTATGTCATCCCATATCTTATGTGTTGGGGTTAGACTTGCCTATCCCTTTCTCTAGCGCCAAATTGTTGTAGCTAGAAATACAACGGTCAAAATTTGTAAATAGGAATTGTCAAAGGACTTTGGCTTATCTTTAATATCAGAATATTAGATGGGCTTTTGAACAATAAACAGAAAGTATATTGCTTGTGGGAAACTAATTGGATCAAGAAGCGATTAGAAAAGAAATGCGAAGTAAATCGAACTTTGTTTCGTTCTCAAAGGTGTTTTTCTAGAACAAGAATAGAGAAAATGATAAGTTTTGAGTACGTAGTGCTAGTTGTGGGAAGAAGAAATTATCTTGTTCATTGCTCGTGCTCTTGTTTTTATACTCCGAGTCCGTGTTTAACATCGTCATTTACTCCGCTTGATTTGCCATGAATGGTCTTTAATTCGAAAGATTCAGTCATTACGTTCATGCGTCTTTAATCATCGGTTTGAATGAGTCTTTGGTCGTATGCGAGATTGACTGGCAATTTAGCATTTTTTCCTTTTTGACCATAAATGATTCTGATGTGCCTTTCAGGTCGGCTTTCTACCTCGACCATGTCTTGCATTCCTCTAGGCTTTTACCATTGTTTACTGGGTCGGGAATTTCACCCCCACAATAGGATTTTTTTTTCTTTTTTTTTTTTCTTGATCTCTAGAGATCTCTAAAATTTTTATCAAAGCAAAGATTCATTTTTCACACAATTTATCAGATCTTATAGATGCATCAGCACTCGCAATAAATCTCGTTAAAAACTCCTAGAGGGTAAGAGTGGACGTAGAGTATTTTTCTTTTTTCTTATTTATTTTCATAATCGAGATATATATTTCAAGCTGAAAATTGAATTAATTCGAATTAATTCCTGATACCCATAAAAAACCAGATAATTTTGTCATTTAAAACAACTTTAATGGTTTAAAAAAACAGTCATATCAATTGGTGGAACTCGATCCATAACCTTGATTCACATAACGAGTCTTCTACACATTCAAAGTGACTATTGTGTCGCTCGCTCTTTAGTACAAGTATAATTGTGTAAGTGTTTATGAGTTTACCTCTCAATCTTGTCGCTCGCTCTTTAGTATCAAGTATTGTTGTGAAGGTATTCATGGTTTTACCTCTCATATCAATTTTGGTATATGGTGGAACTCGATCCATGACCTTGATTCACATAATGAATCTTCTATCCATTCAAAGTGACCATTGTATCGCTCGCTCTTTGGTATCCAATATTTTTGTGAAGATATTTATGGGTTTTACCTCTCATATCGATTTCTTTTGGATTTGAAAATCACCAACCTTAACTATATTTGTAATGAGAAAGCTTCATACTTTTGGTTCGATAATATTTGTGATCAATGAATAGATAGTAAATCATTTCTCTTTAAATGTAACATCTTGGATTTAAACTCATCCTTAGCCTTCCATCTTTGTGGTGGTTCGTGAAGCGGTTAGACGACTTTTTCAGTATTCTCTACTAGAGTTCAAAACCAGATCTGGGTCGAGATCTGAACAATTGAAGCTTTTTCTCGGCATGAAATGATGGCTCCAAAGCCTCATGAACGAGGCACCATCAAGCCGGAGTAAATAAGCGGTTTAATTTCATAAGTCTACCAAGCACCAAAAGAGAACATAGAAGTTTCAGCTCGTGGTTTAAGGAATGTTCTAACTTTAATTATTGGGTCAATTTATCTATCAGTTTAGGATTGTTGATTTTTATTTCAGTTTGATCTTCGTTTTAGTGTTTTTCATCAACTTATCTCCCTCTTTTGGGCTTATATCTTCCCATTTTGGGATTATGACTCAGGGAACACTCTTGTTTGTCCGCCTGATTTTGTATTTCATCCATAGTTAATCCGGCTTACTTCAATAAAACAACAGTGTTAAAAAAAAAAAACTCATCTACCTGATTCACCTTGCCGCACTTGAGTGCCAACTTTCACATTTAGTTGAGTTTAAATTAAACAAATAGAGTTATGGACCCTGAGTATGAAACCAATTGAACCATCACACACATACATACATGATGAATTATTTAAAAAAAAAAAATTCTAAAAAACAATTAAAAAAAATTATCCGAAGAAATAATAAATAAAAAACTGTAGTCTGACTTAAGTGTCAGACGTCCCACCATTGTCCCCTCCACTCCCATTCACAGCAACCTTAGCTTTTCCCATAATAATAAAACATCATCTTACACTTACCAATCCACTCTCTCCTCACTTTTGTGCTCCCAAACCAAACATAACACTCACAAACTCAATTAACTCTTCTCTCTCATTCTCTCTCTCTTCTTCTTCTCTTTCTTTTTAAATCCCTAAGTACCCTCGAGATCGATGGAGACAAAGATGATCATAACTCTCAATACTTCCTTCAAATCCCAAGCCTTTGTCTCCTCATCATCCTAAGGTATGAATGTTCTTTCTTTTTCTTTTGGAAATCTGAGTCTTTCAATGTTCTTGGATTAGCTTTTGTCTCAAAATTGTGGCATCCAAGGTTGAAGTTTTTTTGATGATTGATCAACAACTATTAGTATGGTTTGTACAACTTTTAAAAAAGGTTTTGGGTCAGTCAAATATTTCCATTTAGTTTCTTTCTTTTCGTTTTTCTCAAAAACATTGGATTCCCTAAAAATTAACTGTATTTTATACCTAAATTTACATATATTTTTTTCTTCATTTCCAATTTAGATGCTACAGTTAATAATTAAGAGTTTTAAAGAAATTAACTTGTTTATGTCTAGTTGTTTCGTTCTCATAATCTCAGTTGATATTGAGATAAGATCTTACTGAATAATATTAAACAAAACAAAGAAAAAAGGAACTTAGTGAGATAATTATTTAATTATGGATCTGTTTCATAAGCATGCTGATTTTGCTGTCGGTGATCTTTTCGCTATATCTCTTTGTCTTTTTTTTTTGTTTGTTGCTTTGTGTGTGTGTTTGTTTGTCAAGTTTTTTTCTTTTTTTGGGTTTTCACTGTCAAAAGAAGCAAACTTAAGCAAAATTAAGCAAATGAAGTAGATTTTTTTTTTGCGATCAGACTTGTAATCTAATGGTTTGCTTGTCTTATATTGCTAAAAAAAATTGATTAATTTTAAATTTTCACTTAGTGAAAAATAGAAGAATTTAGTTAGAGTTGACTGTTTGATGGATGTGTCAGTACTAAATTTGGCACTTCTGATGTTGTCTACTCATTGACTCACTAGGACCATTTATAGTCACACCACTTGTTTTTTTCCTTGATATTTTTATTTTTATTATTAATTTTGAAGACATTATCGACTTTGTTCGGACAGAACCAATTGTGGTACATCCAAGTTCTCATGATTATTACTGTTTATATATTCTCAGTTATTACTTACTGATCTAAACATTTTTTAACATTCTCTTTAACAAAATTATTGCAGAAATAAGAAGAAAAAAAAACAACCGTGAGTTTCTGCTAGAATCATGAGACCGATCTTAGACCTCGAAATTGAACCTTCATTGGAACATGATCACTCCGACAGTACTAGCAGCCAAGTAGCCTCCAACTTGTCTCCGGTCGACAATTATAAACCCATCTCTCTGAATCTCAGCCTATGTTTCAACAACAACAACAACAATTTGGATCTTGAGTCATCTTCTTTGACGCTGCCAATGTCGAGCACGAGCGAGAGTAGCAACCCGGAGCAGCAACAACAACAACAACCGTCTGTAACAAAGAGAGTCTTCTCTTGCAACTACTGTCAAAGGAAGTTTTATAGCTCTCAGGCTCTTGGCGGTCACCAAAACGCTCACAAACGCGAGAGAACGCTCGCCAAACGCGCTATGCGTATGGGTCTCGCTGGGGTCTTCCCCAACAGAGGTTCTGGTAGCACTTACGCGGCTGCTGCCACAGCAGCCGCTCTCTCGTGTCTACCGCTTCACGGAAGTGGAAACGGTAACATGACATCGTTCAGGACTTTGGGAATACGGGCACATGCCTCGTCCCACGACCTTGGCATTATAAGGCCGACACAAGAAACGATTATTAGGAACATTGCAAGGTTTAACCAGGGATATTTCAGTAATTGTGTACCTTTCTACGTGGAGGACGACGAGGCCGAGCTGCTTTGGCCGGGGAGTTTCAGGCAAGCGGCGGATGCGGTTGCGGCTGCGGCTGAAGCTGGCAATGATAATTTAGGTGAAAGTAAAGTGGATTTCTTGGAGGTCAAACAAGCGGTGGATATAGAGAGTTCTCTTCCAGATCTAACCTTGAAGCTTTGAGCGATCTTTTCTTTTTTTTTTTTTTTTTTTTTTTTTTTTTGTT
>PKMM01011815.1:125315-145516 GCA_002933915.1 Eutrema heterophyllum
AGAGGCTCCTAAAGGTGGAAGGAGAAGCATATGTTACTTGTATCATCATTTTTGTAAAGAAACCTCAAAGTCCCTATGAGAATTCGAAAACGGGATTTCGTCTAGTAAACGGTCCAATTCAGACCAAAAACGGCAATATATGGCCAAAATGCTAAGAACGGGAGTAAGACAGACAAGATGGAGTGCTGAGACTAGAAATAGGAACTATAAGCTGCTAAAGGTGTAAGGAGAAGTATGTGCTACTTGTATTCTCATTTCTTTAAAGAAACCTCAAAGTCCCTACGAAAATTCGAAAAACGAGATTTCGGCTAGTAAACGGTCCAATTCAAACCCAAAACTGCAATATATGGCCAAAATGCTAAGAACGAGAGTAAGACAGACAAGATGGAGTGCTGAGACTATAAATAGGAACTAGAAGCTCCTAAAGGTGTAAGGAGAAGTATTTGTTACTTGTATTCTCATTTCTTTAAAGAAACCTCAAAGTCCCTACGAAAATTCGAAAAACGAGATTTCGTCTAGTAAACGGTCCAATTCAGACCTAACGACAATATATGGCCAAAATGCTAAGAACGGGAGTACGACAGACAAGATGGAGTGTTGAAACTAGAAATAGGAACAAGAGGCTCCTAAAGGTGGAAGGAGAAGCATATGTTACTTGTATCATCATTTTTGTAAAGAAACCTCAAAGTCCCTATGAGAATTCGAAAACGGGATTTCGTCTAGTAAACGGTCCAATTCAGACCAAAAACGGCAATATATGGCCAAAATGCTAAGAACGGGAGTAAGACAGACAAGATGTAGCTCTGAGACTAGAAATAGGAACTAGAGGCTCCTAAAGGTGGAAGGAGAAGCATATGTTACTTGTATTCTCATTTCTTTAAAGAAACCTCAAAGTCCCTACGAAAATTCAAAAAACGAGATTTCGTCTGGTAAACGGTCCAATTCAGACCCAACGGCAATATATGGCCAAAATAATAAGAACGGGAGTAAGACAGACAAGATNAACATTTTCAATGACTAGTAATCCATATGTGCTATAAAATTTAATTTGTAATATATACACAAATGCACTCTGAATGGGTGTGACGTGAGGGGCTACACGATGAGGTTTGGTCCGTCTGTACTACGTTGATTATGCAGATGATCTAAAACGATATGCTAAATATTAAGTCAAATGGTTCAAAGATTTCTTCGAGAGATCGGAGCAACCGACACCGTTTTGTAATTACAAAATATACGTATACGATCATGTTTTTCTTACAAGATTAACTTGTAATTTATATAGAACTCCGCAAGAACAACAATTAGTGGATGTCATGTATATAATATATATAGACATATTTGCAAAAAAATGCATTTTATTTAAGTTTCGTTAGTTTGTTAGTATTTTAAGTTTTTTTACTGTTTCATTTTTTTGTTTTTTAGCGGGCAAATGATACAAATACCTGATAACACTAGTTTTTGACCATTTCTATGGATCATTTTAATATCTTATGCAGGTGTTTCAACTTCGTTTTCAATGGTTTTCAAGCGATTTTCATGTTTTAGAGTTTTAAAAGACATTTCAGGTAACTCGTGATAAAAATAGTGCATTTCAGAGCAAAAATACGTTTTTGGATAAACTTGGACCGTCAGAAATCTTGCAATCAAAGAAGATCTTCTCACAGTTTCATCATCCCCAAATTTGGACACAAAAAGAATACACAACCAGCTTTCAAATGCAATTGGTTTGGAGACATTCCAATGGTTGAATCTTCAAATAATCCCGAAGCACTGAAGGCAGACAAAGTTGCCTTGAAACAGAGCCACCGCGGGCAGAGACATTGCGCCCGCGGCCAAGAGGAGCGCCGCCGCAGGCAGAGGAGACGTGCCCGCGGCCAAAGAGTGGTTTGCCGCGGTCAGAAGCCTCGGACCCGCGGCCAGCTTCTGTTTCGATCTCGAAGCCCGTTTTTCAAGCCCAAGTTAATCTCGTCACTTATTAATTAAATCCTAAACGTTCTCGACGAAAGAGAAGGCTATATATGCTCGTTTTAGGTCATTCTAAGAGGGCAGCTTGACAAAGAGGAGGCGCGAGGAGATCACCATCGATCTCCATCTTCATCGGTGTTCTTCGTTCTTCACTATATTATTTCTTTATTTCTGCAATCCTGTATTACTTTTATTATGTTTTGCTACGCTATGATTGAGTAGTTCCCTCGTTGGGCATAGGGATCCCGATGGGCTCTCATGGATCGATTTTTCATTAAGTTTTTAGATTAATAACTTCAATTAGGGTTCTTCGTCCTATCCTTATTATTAATGCATGTTTGCTTGATTAATTACCTTGCAACTGAACATAGGTATTTTTAGAACCACAAAAGTGTTGGATCTTTATGCTTGAACTAGGCACTACAAGAAAACTGCCCATTCCGGACAGCCAAATCCGTCGGTATCCCGTCGGAAACAGCCATTCTAGACGGATTTGAGCCGTCGGATCTATCTCCTCGAAAATCTAATTCCGTCGGAAATTCCTCGGAATTTTCTGACGGATTCCGAGGGCTAAATTACCCGACGGATTTCCGAGGACCAGTCCGTCCGGGGTAATTCCGAGGACCTTAGTAACCTCAAATTGCCGGACATGAAGTGACATGTGAGGATTCAAGCTGGTCAGAAAGATGCTCAGAGCATGGCCATCCGGTAAAGATAACCTGGTAAGAGCATTCTCGAACTTTTCAAATAGACATCTACATGATCTACACCTTGCTTCAAGCTCACCAACTCAGCCATAGGATCATCATACAGCTCATTAAACCGATCAGAAATAACTCTCACATAGTCATTCCAGGAAGGGAAGATACCAAACCTGTCAGACATGTAATTATGGTGCCACTGGAGTGCCTTACCATCGAGATGGATGGAAACCAGCTTAACCTTCAACTCCGACGGTGTTCCATCGAGGCTGAAAAACTGATTGCAGCGGTAGATCCAGTCACGCAGTTTTGACCCATCAAACATAGGAAACCCAACTTTCGATAACCGAGAGGATAACCCATTTGGCATCAACAAACCCTTATACCTATATGGATTAGCGATTTCGGCCTGGTTTTGAGCAGATCCGCTCCGATCTGGTGGATCTGGTGGTTGTATAGAACCAGGTGAGGTCAGCTTGGCTGCGGGAGAAGAGCTCGAAGTCGGATCCTGATGATGAGAGCGTGCCGGTCCTTGCGCAAAGTATGACGAAATCATCGTCTCGAGCTTCGCAAATGTGCCGTTCATTGCGTTTTCAAGGGAACCAGTCCACTTCTGCTGTTCTTCTGCCTGCTTCTCCTAGTGGAGTCGCATAGCTTCGACCTGCTCAGCCATCGTTTGTTGTCGTGTTTCAACCATGGTTTTCAGTCCCTGAGAAAGAAAGGCTCTGATACCAGTGAGACAGATTTTATAAAAAGGGTAAAAACCCAACTCTAGAAACCCCTTTTTGGATTCGAAGAGATGAGAAAACAAGACTAGAAGGTGATCTTAGATGAAGAACAATCACCTTGAAGAACTTGATTTCAGATGAAGATGACAATGGCGAAACAGAAATGAGAGAGAGAAATAACTTTACTTTCGATATATTTTTAGAAAACTGGCCATAGGCCTTACAAATACTGTGTTTCTCAAAAATGACAAATTACTAAACCAAAGGGTTAAACCAAATGTCAAACCAAAAGGTTAATCCTTAAAACATAAACCATACGATAAGTAAATTGGATAAGGGGAATCTCTGTTACAGAAATCGGAGGAGAGGGAAGCCGGATTAACCTAAGAAGCAACAATAAATTTCAACAGTGACTGAACAACATGCTAGAGTTTTTTTCCTTTTCTTTTCTCTATCTTACAATTTACCTAAGAAGAAAGAAAATCCTCAGCGCCGTTAAATAATAAAGATTAGGGTTTTTCGAAGCTTCTGAATGTGGTGGTTCCAGTGTGCCACTTAGCGGTCGCGGCGGCGAGGGTTGGGTTGCCTCACCTATCTTTGCGGGTTAGCCGTTGCGGATTTCTCTCTTCGACCGGATCGTAGGCAAGGTCGATTCCGGCGGCGGCTTAGAACTCACAGCGGCCTGGGGGTGCTCCGGAGGTTGCATATTGAGGACGTCTTCTTCTCCAGCGTGTCTTTAGGTTTTGTTTTGGTTCCCAGTTTGTCCGGTTATTTCATCCAAATTCGCATCCGTAAACCGGTTCCAATCCCCGGTTCGGATTGGCTTAATTAAATTAATATTATATTAAAAAAAAAGCTTCCGAATCAGGCCGGTCGCATCTTTTAACTTTAAACTAGGTTTTGAATCAACGCTACGCGGGTATACTCTATTTAATATTATTTTGATAAAAATTATATGCGACCATTATATTTATTGAGATGTTATTTTGTGTATATTAGTGATTGTTATAATATATATATATACAAATATTGCAATTTTAATCTCAGAAAATCTATATAGTTTGTGAGGTTATAATGGTCTTTTTGAATCTATATATGTCATGTTTGAAAAACGTATTATTTGGTCGAACACTAATAAGTTAGTATACCAAAACCAACTAAAAGTGTAACAAATTAATCAAATGTTATTTAGTATTGACACGAAGATAAAATATTATGCATCACTTCTTCAAATCATGAAAATAAGGGTTTTCATCATTTTCAGTTTCATCCTAGTTATATATGTTTTCTACGAAAAAAAGAAGTTAAAAGTTATTCTCTTTCCTTAACTAGTTTAACCAATACAAATTTATGATTTAGTTTACTAAATTGAAAACAAACTAATAAACACAACTCTTGCTTTCAGATTCATGACAATTTTAATTTTGAAACCAAGAAAAAAATATGAATATGAAATGAATTTAATTTGAAACTAATTTAAAATCATAAAAGATCGGCGAATTAAATATATTTTTGTCAGTTTTGTCTTGAAGATATTGAGACCAGACTTTTGTCTAGTAGCATATTGGTTGTAGTAACTTTTCAATGATTATACATGACTTCTTCCAATTAGATAGAGTGAATAAGTTTTTTTCATCATATTCAGTTTCATTCTCGTTATATTTGTTTATATGAAAACAACAAAATGTCGCAAAAAAAAGTCAAAAAGTATTTTCTTTCCTTAGCTACTTTAATCGATACAAATTTTCAATTTAATCTACAAATCAAAAAGCACAACTCTTGTTCTCATATCTATGAATTTTTTTTTGTTGAAACCAAGACAATTTATGAATATGAAATGAACTTTGAAACAAATTTATAATAACAAGAAAAACCGACAAAGTAAATATACCTTTTGTAAGTTTTACCTTGAAAAGATAGAAACCGGAATTTTGTTTGGTGACATATTGTTTGTGGAAACTTTTCAATAGTTCTTCTATGAAATCATAAACCTAAGCGATGAGGATTTAATTCTCATACTTAGGAGTCATTGCAAAGAATATTAAGTATCAAACATTATTTTATATATGAGAAAATTGGTTTATTTATTGTAGTCGTCTTATCAATCCATGGGTGAATTCCTTCTCATGTCGTTATTTATTCTTTTTATATTCCATCAGAGCATAGTTTTGATCAAGAAGATAATTAAGTAGGCAAAATCAATACAACTTACATAAAAATTCATAAAAATGAATAACAACTCAAAACAAAGAACTCCTACATTGATCTATGGCAATCCCAAGCCAAATATAAAAAAATGTAATTTCTGCCACATGTCTATAAAAACTTTCCACACGATCGCATGAAATAGATAATACATAAAGGATATAAAATTACATCTTTATATTCGGCTTAGGATTGCCATAGAATGTGGTGGTTCCGGTGTGCGATTTAGCATACTTAAATGTCTTCTTAATCAAAGCTATGCTCTGATGAAATGTAAAAAGAATAAAGAACGACATGAGAAAAAATTCATCCATAGATTGAGAAAGACAAATAAAATGAAGAAAAAATGACCATGTGTAAACCAATTTTCTCATATATAAAATAATATTTGTTACTTCAATATTCTTTTCAATGACCCCTAAGAGAATTAAATCCTCATTGCTTAGGTTTATGATTTCATCGAAGAACCATTGAAAAGTTACCACAACTAATATGTCACCAGAAAAAATTCCGGATTCTATCTTTTCAAGGTAAAACTTACAAAAAAATATATTTACTTTGTCAGTTTTTTGTTATTATAAATTTGTTTCAAAGTTCATTCCATATTCATATATTGTCTTGGTTTCAAAATTAATTTTTTATAAATACGAGAGCAAGATTTGTGCTTATTAGTTTGCTTTTCGATTTGTAGATTAAATTGAAAAATTGTATTGATTAAAGTAGCTAAGGAAGGAGATGTTTTTTACTTTCTTGCTTTTTTGTTGTTTTCATAGAAAACAGATATTGATAATGGATATTTTCGATTTCAATTATCCAAGTGTTTTCATGTCATTGTAGCACTTGAGATGTCAATCCATAAGAGGTTAAGATTGAAGCACTAAGAATGCAAGAAACTTCTTAATCTAGAGCAAACATTGTTTTTGGGTTTTTATATTTATGAGAAAGGAAACAAATGCAAGAAAGAAAACAAAACACAAGACTAAAATGTTGGATCATGAGCTAAGCTATCAATGAGATGGGTAACAATCAAACAATGAATCATTTGGAAGCATTAATCACTATCTTAGAACATGGAATTCACAAATATGACTAATCAATTTTCATGGCACTAATCACTTTGTTAATTATCTAATCAAGGAAAAATTTCCATTTGTGATTAAATAATCAACAACATTAAGAAATAATTCCAATTGTTCACTAAACACCCTAAACATCAACTTCCGTTGGCTAGGATATGCAAAACTCACAAAAGGTTTGGTAAAGAACCAACCTAAGTGAAAGACATATCCAAGATCATCCTAAATCAGCATTATCTAACCATCAAAGCAATTGACTAATGATGCCTAAAGATTCAATGCACATTCATTCTTATGACATGGATCACACAAGTAGATTAGTTCACTTCCATGATACTAATCCATTTACAAATCATCTAGTTATCAAGAACTTCCGTTCGCAACTAAATGATCCANATTCATGTTTTATGCGGAATTTTGTATTGTTATTTATCAATGTGGTTAGAAGAACACTCGAGGATAATTAAATTTTTAATTGAATTGACTAAACAAAATGGTTATATATCTTCTTCTTTTTTTCTAACATCTTCAATGGTTATATATCTATAATTTTAATATTTGGAACACTTTTGATCGGTTCGACCGAATAAATCTAATCGAGTTTCAACATAAAAGACAAAACAAAACAAATTGAGATTTCGGCTAGAAAAGGCATAAATCTAACGAGGAAGGAATAACAAAAACCCTAAAATCCACCAAAACCACGCACAAAGTCCATTTAAAATCCCTTTTCCTATCGTATCACGATCCTTCCTTTACATCGGAGATTTTCATCACCCAACGAAGCGCTTCATCTTCTCCTTTCCTTTCTGGCGATTTTCTCTTCCTCGGCTGAAACCCTTTTGGATTCAGCCTTTTCTCGGTATGTTTATCTTATTAAAAAGGTTTCAGCTTTCTCACTTGAATTCGCTTCTAGATCTTAATCTCTGGTGGGTTTTATATTGAATTACTCCTGTTTTATAATTATTGATTGATAATATTATCGTGTTTATGATAGATTTAAGATTTCTGTGACTTATGTTAGGAAAGTTTCGAAATTTATCATCAACTTCGCTGCAGAAACCATCTGATTGTAGATTTTACTATGACCAATTTGTTCTCTTTTATTTGCAATTTTTTTTCAATCGCTTTCCTTTTCGTTGCTCTTTGCTTGCATGATGATGTTCAAAAGCTGGAACCTTCCCCGAATTCTTATCACTGAAATTCTAAAAAAAAAAGTTTGAAACTTGATACAGTAAAATTCCTCAAGTCAGTTTGGATTTTAACAATGCTTGTTGAGGCCATGGATTGATTCCGATTTTAATGAGATGTTATTTCTAATCCACTTGTGGAGATCATCTGTTGGAAGATTACTATGAACATAAATTCTTTGCAGCCAATGTGTTCAAGTCTTACTTCTATGTGATTCCTTTTATTGCTGTTCTTTCCTGCTTGGGAATTACTTTGAAATTCAAAATAGTTATGGGATAGTTTTATTTGTGTAAGATCCTTGTATTTTGGTGAGTGTGTTAGTTTGGCATCCCTAAGAGCTCATGGAACTTGTATTTATCCGGTTCAAGTTTATATAACGGATATACTTGAAATCGATAAATTGCGTCTAGGTTTTGTAAGTTTTTGATTAGCTGTTCTTCTCACATGTGAACTGCGAGTTGGACTGTTAGGTCCATGTATCTTAAGTATTTCCAAGATTCACAAAGTAATTGTATCAGTGCCATTGGGGCTGACTTATTAGGAATTGTTAAAACCATTTATTTGCTGCGTCGTTTTATTTTGAATATATCATTCTGATAAGCAGAATGAGAATGTTATTGAAGATTCAATATATTTTGTATGCATGTTATAGAACTTCCAGGATACAAAAGTGATTTATCACCACTGAGAAAACTTTTTTAAATAAGAGTCGGGCGGGTGTTTTAATTATACTGATTGATCGGCACTATAGGCTGACTCAATGAGCATGATTGTGATGTTTATGTGTATGTCTGGCAGGTTTGCAGTTGGATTCAGATAGCAGCAAATATGGATGACTGGGGTAAGACTATGCTTAAAGTGTCCTCTCTCATATTCTCTATTTGTTGAATATAATCCTCTTAGTTGTTTATAGCTTTGGTTGGATATGGAAGCAAAGTTGGATTATTTGCTAACGCGATGAGTTTTGCATTAAAACGTTGAATCGCTTGCATGTGGGAAATTTATTGTAGTTCTATTGCTTATAGTTTTTCTTTTCTGATTACAGAGGACGAGCATATTGCACCGCTTCCAGCAAAAGTTGAGCTTAAAAGTAACTGGGATGATGAGGATGTGGATGAAAATGAAATTAAGGACTCATGGGAGGATGATGATGAGCCAGCTTTGGTATAGTTTTTACTCTCTGCAAATCTTTCTGAACTGGCTACTGCACATAATTTGGTTTGAGATTCCAGCGGGAACATATTTATCTTGGCGTTTTTGCGATTTTTTCATTTCCTTTATGACAATTTCATTTTCATCTCTGTTTTTATCTCTTCTTTTTTAGTTTTGAAACTTAAATTTGTTTCTGTATAGCCGCCTGTTGTAAAGCCTGCTCCCGAGAAGTCTCCTGAAAAGGGTCCTAAGAAAGCATCATCCAAAACTGTTGAAAAGGACGGTAAAGCAGCCAAAGTTCCAAAAGAAGCACTAAAGGAAGAACCTTTAGATCCTATTTCTGAGAAACTTCGCATGCAGCGGTAGAGTTTATAAATTCTACCCTTTCCCACAAAGAATACTTCACCTTAATCTTCTACTTTGTGGGAGAAGAAAAATATCATTTATGAGAAAGATTTATAAACAGACCAAAAGGCTGTGTGTTCTTATACATTATGTTCTTTGTATCACAGGCTTGTTGAGGAAGCGGACTACCGGGCAACTGCTGAACTTTTTGGAACGAAGAGTGAAGAAAAAAACCTTGATATGTTCATCCCCAAGTCTGAAAGCGATTTTTTGGAATATGCTGAAATGATTTCTCAGAGGCTTAAACCATTTGAGGTACGCTGTATTTCTGTCTTATATCTTTCTTATCTTGGCTATAACAGACGCTCGCGCCAATCTTTAAATCGTATTTTGGTTTCTGTTGCAGAAAAGTTATCACTATATTGCCCTACTCAAAACAGTCATGAGACTTTCGGTGGCCAACATGAAGGCAGCAGATGTTAAAGATGTTGCTTCGTCCGTTACAGCAATAGCAAATGAAAAACTAAAGGCGGAGAAAGAAGCTGCTGCTGGCAAAAAGAAGACAGGTATGTGCACTGACAATCAGTCACTTTCTAAACTCACTCTTGGTTCTTGGAGTGACAAATATTGATTCTGTCCCGAGTTTTATCTATTTCCTGTTGTTGCTTCTGCCTATAGCAGTTTCTCTTTGGCTTATAGTTTCATAGATTTATTGTTTCGTGATCATCAAATGGTTTTTCATTGATTCACCAGGTGGGAAGAAGAAACAACTTCTTGTAGATAAGCCCAATGACGATCTAGTGGCTGGTCCTTACGATGCCATGGACGATTTCGACTTCATGTAGATTAAAGAGCTTTTTTTAGGGAATGCAATTTGGATTGTCTGACGTCTATTTCATCATTATCAAATCAGAAAAGAGCTAGAAGCAGGAAAAAATTTCTTATTTCTGGAAATATAGTTTGAACAAAGAAAGCGAGTTTTGGTCTGGAGATTCTCTAAAGAGTCATGTTTTGTTTTGTTTTTTTTGTTGGTTAAAAGCTAATACTTGAATCAATTTGATGTTCGTATAAATTTATAATTGACATTGATGTGAAGAGGATGTGATAAATCTCTTTAGCAATTCTATTTTTTTTATGGGATTCTTGCACTGACCGTCACTTTTTCAAAACATTTTTTTTTTTTTTTTTAGCATTTTCCAAAATGTGTAAAAATAAGTATCACTTTATATACAATACATTTTTGTGTTTTAGCATTTTCCAAAATGTGTAAAAATAAGTATTACTTTATATACAATACATGCTTTGATTTTTCAATCATATTTCTCTGCGTGCCTCCTCCATGTGTACAGTGTTTTTTTATGTGTACAGTACACAGACCAATAAGAAGTAAGGGCTAATTATCTTTTCTAAAGTGTTAGAATACAAAAATGTTTTGAAAAAGTGATAATCGATGCAAATATGTCTTTTTTTATTTCCAAAGACCTTGTTCGTTTCATGGTTTGGTTGCTTTTGAGGTTGTCCAATTTTGTTCGTTTGTCTTGTACCGATAAGAGCATCCCATTATCACTACTTTTTCAGGTTTCGATTGTTTTATTTCGGTACTAATGTTATCCGACTTCAAATCTGGTCGAATATCATATCGACAAAAAAAGTTTTGTTTTTTTCGACATAACATGGTCCATGCGCAAAGATAATACGCATAAATTGAGAAATGATCAAAAAAACATATTTATAAAAAAAAAGAGAGTTATTTGACTAAGAGCAACTTCAAGGCTAACACTATATTTGGTGTTGAAATAACACCAAATTTGGTGTTTTGGTGTTATGGTATTCCACTTTATTTTTTATCTCCAACCACAACACCAAATTTCATACTAAAAATAATATTTTTTATTATTATATTATTAAATTAAATTTTTTTTTATTTTTTAATAGTTTTGATAAATACTAATTATTCTTATAACTGATTAATTATAAATTAAATATACGATTACAATCGATAAATTAAAAATAATGAAAAATAAATTACATCGTACTAATTCTCAGAATTAGTATATTCGGATCATAAGTATTCCATTAATGCATTTCGAAGTTTAATATGAGCTTCCCGGTCCTTGATTTGCTTGTGTCGAACCAAGAATTCTTGAAATCGAGCATCATCGTCACCCGCCAACTCAACTTCTGCGGCTGGGACTTCGGTTCGTTCTTCAATTGTTGCATCAATATCACGTTCATCCTCTATGATCATATTATGCATTATGATACAAGTTGTCATTATATCATGTAATACTCTCTTACTCCAAAAGCGTGCTGGTCCAGCCACAATTGCAAATCTTGACTGCAATACTCCAAATGCACGTTTCACGTTTTTTCTACATGCTTCTTGCTTCTTTGCAAATAATTTCTTTTTGGGACCACGTGGATCGTGAATTTTTTGAACAAGAGTTGACCATTTTGGATATATACCATCAGCTAGATAATAACTCATATTATAATTTTTCCCATTAATAACATAATTAGCGGGTGGAGCAGTTCATTCAGCTAGATTAGCAACAAGATGAGACGCCTCTAGCACATTTATGTCATTGTTAGACCCTGGTAGACCAAAATATGCATGCCAAATCCAAAGATCATAATCGGCTACGGCCTCTAGAATAATAGTAGGCGATCCACTACGACTAGCATATTGTCCTCCCCAAGCTGTTGGACAATTTTTCCATTTCTAATGCATACAATATAAACTACCCAACATACATGGAAATACTCAACGTTCACCAATGGAGTAGCCGTGCAACATCGTTAGCGACAGGTGATCGAAGATAGCGGCTGGCAAACACCTCGACAACAGCACAGCAAAATCGTTTCAAACTTTCTATAGCTGTAGACTCCCCTATTTTTATATACTCATCGGTGGAATCCGCCAAACCGTACGCCAACATTCGAAATACAACATTTATTTTTTGCAAACCAGACAACCCAAGTTTATCGACACCATCTCTTCGTTAAAGTAATTGTCATGTCTTTGTATGGCATCATAAATACACAGAAACAAAGGACGGCTCATCCGGAATCTTCGTTGGAACATCGTCTCAGGAAACAAAGGATTATCATCAAAATAATCATTGAAGAGATTGCGAGAAGCATTTTCCCGGTCACGTTTGATTACTATATGACCCGGAGTAGATCCACCATGGGAACCCTCCGAGTTAAATAGGTTTTGAGTGATGAGAAAATTGTTGTTTGTGGTAATTTGAGCTACTGCTTGCTTTTCTATATCATCGTAATAATTATTATCTGAGGATGAAGAAGAAGAAGAAGAAGATGGTATATGAGATGAACTACCGTAGTTGAAATTCATCTCGTATCAGAAGAAATAGAAGATGATGGCGATATTCATCTTATTTGCCAAACATGGTACCCATTTTATAGTGTAAGAAAATTGATCTAAGCCGTTGATTTTTTTTTGGCCAAAATCTAACAATTGCATTGATTAGTCAATTCATGTCATATCTCAATTATCACAATCTTAAAAAAATACGAATCAATCTAAGCCGTTGAATTTCTTTGGCCAAAATATAATTGTTGCATTGATTAGTCAATTCATGTCATATATCAATTATCACAATCTTAGAAAAATACGAATCAATATAAACCGTTGAATTTCGTTGGCCAAAATCTAACCGTTGCATTGATTAGTCATTTCATGTCATATATCAATTATCACAATCTTAGAAAAATACGAATCAATTCAAGCCGTTGAATTTCTTTGGCCAAAATCTAACCGTTGCATTGTTTAGTCAATTCATGTCATATATCAATTATCACAATCTTAGAAAAATACGAATCAATCTAAGCCGTTGATTTTATTTGGCCAAGATCTAACCGTTGTATTGAGTAGTCACTTCATGTCATATATTAATTATCACATTCTTAGAAAAATACGAATCAATCTTAGCCGTTGAATTTCTTTGACCAATATCTAACCATTGCTTTTGCCTTCACTTCTCTATATAAATGTATATACCACTCTTTAAATGATCACACATCTTCAATTTATTTCCTTACCACTAATATTTCTTCTAAAATGACTTCAATTCGCATTGGTCATATTCTATTGAAGAAGATACACACTCATGTGTATCTTGATGTTTCTCAAAATCCAATCATTAGGGATAAACCAATCAGGAGATCAGTTTTGGACAAGAGTTCAAATTGAATATGAAAAATCTGAGATTTTTCATAGTCAAGACCAAAAAGATCTTTACAAACTCGAATGACAACAATTCTTTGCAGTCTCCAAGCTGAGGGGATGCGTTAACCAGATTGAAAATAAGAATCCTAGCGGTGCTTCCAGCAAGACATTGTAAGTCTATCCTTTATATATTAATTGAGAAGGACTGCAAAAAAAAAAACATTGGTTTTATGTGTGATTTACAAATGTGTCATTGCTGAGGTGTCATCAATATAGAGTTTCTCAAGACTTTTATAAAAAAAGTTTAACTTACTAAAATAATTACGTTAGTGCCACTCACATTAAACCATTGCATATTCATATAAATTTCATTATGATATTTTATATAAACTGTTAAATCAATATTAGTTTCTAAGTTACTTCATTTTCTAAAATAAAAATTTTATTTTCGAGTTTTTTTATATTCGAAATATATTTCTTTGTTTTATGGGGTTATAAATTTTATTTTGAGATTTCTTTTTTTATTTTGACAAATATTATTCTTACAAGTTTCATGTTTCCTTGCTCAATTTAATTTTTTTTTTGTGCAAAATCTCTTAGTTATATTTCATTTCATACATATTTTTGTATATTCAAATTCAAATTATAATATGAAATCTAGCATTCATATTATTGTTATGATTATTGAGATATAAAGCGTATACAATAGTTCACACACACGTACTAATGATTATTGAGATATAAATCGTATAATATAGTTTGATGCTAATTAATGCATGGTCTCATCAAACTATATTTTAAGTTGATATAGTTTGATGCTAATATAGTTTGATGCTAATGGTCTCATCAAACACAAGTACTAATGGATATTCATGTGACGGATTTGAAATTCGATTTCAAAATGGATTAAATTGTTTTGAGATTACCATTTATTTTGCATATTCAAATTCAAATCATATTAAATTTCATATTCAAATCTAATCATATAAAATTGCATATTCAAATTCAAATCAAATTAAATTGCATATTCAAATCTAATCATAATAAATTGTTATTTACAAATCAAATTGCCATAAAAACAATATTTTCATGGAAAATAGTTTTTCGTGGCCAGAGTGATTTTTGCTATTAGTAATTTTCATGGAAAGATATATTTTTGCTATTGATAATTAAAAACTAAATACAAATTTAATGTATGTTATATGATTGAAGAGACATTTGATTTTGAATTCTCATTTATATCTTCTTAATAAGTGAGAAACTCTTAATTTGAGCACTATATAACACTATTGTACATAATCATTTCATTCATCGATTACAAAAAATCATTAACACACAAACCCAATCAAATTTAAACAAGGTCTATTATATCATTGTGGCTCAAAATATTTTACAAAAGACTTATATATTAGATTCAAAATTTTAAATTCTTCTATTCTATATTATCATTTTAAACTCGGATATTACAAAATTTTCATAGATATCTCACTCCGCGCAAGGCGCGAGTTACTACCTAATATATATATATACTTCACATATTTGTACTTGCTCTATCTTTATTTATTTTTAGTACTTGCTAACTTATTTACATTTTTACTCCTATCAGTTAAACTAGGCGAAGATGTTATTAACACAAGATGTCAAATACAAGAAAGGATTCAAATTCGATCATGTATGGCCTATCCTTAAAGGTATTGAGAAATTTTCAAATACCCACGCTAATAGAGCCGCTGCATTCCAAGAAGAAGGTCGTAATGTTGTGTCATCTCCATCATTCCAAGAGGAGTCATCGCCATCCCCTGGTATGAATTCATTCGATCTAAATACTAGTGAAGAAGCCACTTTTAATTTATCTCAAAGACCTATGGGTATGAAAAAAGCAAAGAGAAAACAACACTTTGAGGAACAATTTAAAAGAATGATGGAGCAAAATGATAAGCTTATCAAATCTATTGCTAAAGGTACTTCTGAAAGAAATGAAATTCAAAGATAGAAGGTCAAGGTACAAAGAATGAAACAAGAGCATAAAATATTATTCGCGGATTTGAGTTCTATAACTGATCCAGCGTGTCGTGCGTATATTGAAAATGAAATAGCGATAATTTTGAGAAGAAGAGCACCAACAAACCAATATGAAGAACATGGAAAAGGTTCTCAAAGCCAATATCATGGATCTCAATATAGAGCATCTCATTTTCAAGGAGATCAAGCTCAAGGAAAACAACTTCAAGGACAACAATCTCGAGGTGAAGACCAAAGATCACCAAGTGACGAACTTGATTTTACACAGTACTATAATTATCTTAGTGGAAATGGTTTTCTCGGATATAGAATTTATCGTTTAAATTTATATTATGTTCTTAAAAATTATCGTGTTGCAATTAGTTTTTATGTTTTTTTAGTTTTAATTTTTTTAATTTTATGTTTCCAGTGTTTAATTGGACTTTGATATGTATTTTAAATCTTAATCAATTTGTGCATTAATTTAGATATTTTGTGCAAATTAATATCATATGTATTACAATTAAAATTTCATATTATTATAAATGAAAAATTACAAAAATATTAATGGTTTATCTAATTTTTGGTTACAAATATAATCAATTACTAGACAACAAATTAATCATATTATTTAATAAAAAAAAATTAATGTTTGGTGTTNTCGATTGGAGCTTGCTTCACGCCAAATTGAGCGTTATGGAGTCCGCTCGGAGTTGCTCTAAAACAAGTGTGTTAACATTATAATAAGTCTTAAGTTCATTTCACTGCATCTAGGAGCATAACATTTTGGAAACATATTAATTAGATGTGTTTCATCTACCACAATCCCTTTAAGAACTGAAATCCATTGTTGCAAGTACTAAATGCAATAAATTAAACAATATTTAAACATGTGTTGTTTATCGTCACGTTGTTGACGTAGCGGAAGCTTATTGGTAACATGAGGGTAACATTGAATTCTTAGAATACCCGTTAGCCAATCTTTTCACAAATCCGTTAAATTCTCAAAGAATGTTCTGGAAAATTAGAGTTTCCTCATTTTTGATTTATTTCCTTTAAAAAAAATTATATTTAATTATCAAAGCAAAAAGTAAAACACAACAAAGCATATTCAGACCTATTTATAATATGTATTGGGGGTAGGGGTGGAACTATTATCCGGATCAATTTCTATTATACTCACATCATTCAAACCCATTTCTAAAATATTCCTCCTATTTCTAAAATACTTATCTGTGGATCCCACATCAAATTTTAAAACAAAAACTCAAACACTATCTGCGCTCCCTTCTCTTCCACACTCCCACGCGCCCGACTTCTTCTTCTAATAAAATAACAATTGTTTAATTGTTTCTCCCCTTAAATGAAACACAACAAATAGGACCCACACCCCAACCAACTATCTTCTTCTTCATTAAACGATCTCGTACGGACAAAACCAAAAACAAGATATTTCGAGCTTCTCTCGTCCGCTCTCATCCTCTGTCCGTTGTCCGCCATTGGAGCTAGCAGAAGGAGCTCAGTTTTCGCCATTGAAGCTGCATTTTGAAGGTGGTTGCTACGTTTGAAGAGGGAGAGAAAGATTTGAGGTCGGGTTGGATTCGGATCTTGATTGAAGCTCGTTTCAGTTGATTGAAGCTCGTTTCAGTTGATTGAAGCTCGTTTCAGTTGATTGAAGCTCGTTTCAGGTAATGTGCATCATCAATATGGGTATATTGTAATGGGTTAGTGACGGGATTGGTGAATCGTTGCTCGGTATTGTGTATTACTCAGAAAATGGGTACTACGGATACAACTGATATCACTAAGATATTGTGTACAACTGATACAACTAGTATTACTATGAAAATAAGTACTACTGATACAACTGATATTACTAAGACATTATGTACAACTGAGTAATGCTGAATTTTATTCTTTTCAGGGTATAATGAATAAAAAGCAGCGGACTCTCATACACTTTGATTATGGGGGACATTATCTAAGGAAGGGAACTGAAGTTGTATGGATTTCAAGAGAAGATGTTCATCACGCTCTTGTGATGAAAAAATTGAGTGAGGAGGTCACTTATATGCTATTGGTTGAAGGTATATGCAAAAAGATGGGGGTCGATGAAGCTAGGTCTGTGATGAAAATTAGTTACATTCCACTTGTAGTGGATCCTAAGAAACCAATCTATATCTTCGATGATGATGATCTTTTGTGTTATTTGGAGTTGTATGAAGATCATACGAAAAGTGTGTTGCATGTGGAGGTTGTGAATAATCAGAGTTATGAGCAAATTCAGGGGTGTGATAAACGTCCAAGAGATGATGTAGTAAGTCAATTTGGTGCAAGTAATGAAGACATGATTTCTAGTGCCAGAGAAAATTATCGAGTTGATTATGGCAACATGAATCAAGCTGCAAGTGAATCGTCCGAACATTATGCATTGGCTGTACACGATGAAGAACGAGGAGACTTGGATAATATTGGATGTGAAGTACGAGGAGAATTGGATAATATTGGATCTGAAGAACGAGGAGACTTGGATAACGTGTTTATGAATGAAGATATTGAGGTGAGATGTAGTGAAGTCGTACCTTCTGTAGAAGGAGATCAGCCTGCAAATCTGGAATGGGAAGATGGTATGAATGTGAATTTAGGCCTAGAATTTGCAAGCAAGGCAGACGTGCAAGATTTAGTAGAAAGAGCCGCACATATGAACTGTTTTCAGTATGTTATTGTGAATTCTGATAAATTGCGGTACGTGGTAAAATGTTGTGGAGAAAAAAAGGTTGCAAGTGGTATTTACGAGCTACGAGGCATAAGGATTCGAGTTGCTTCTCAATTAGAACGTACATAAAGATTCATACGTGTTCTCGTACATCTTCAAGTACAACTACAAGGAAAAGATGTGGCACAACACGGTTTGTTGCATCTGTTTTGCATGATGATTTTCCAGGTACACTTGAAACCCCATGTTCAAAAAATATCATTGATTTGGTACAAGGAAGAATTGGCGTTAAAGTATCACACACTACCGCGTGGAGAGGGAAAAACAAAGCTTGTGCACATGTACGCGGTACTCCAGAGGATAGCTATAAGATGTTGTTTTCTTATATGTACATGTTAGAGAAGATGAATCCGGGTATATGTACGTATGTGGAATTAGATGAAGATCAGAAGTTTAAGTACCTATTCTTCGCGTTGAGAGCAAGCATTGAAGGCTTTGCAGCCATTAGGAAAGTGATCGTTGTGGATGGAATTCACCTTAAGCATGTGATTGGTGGAGTGCTAATAGTTGCGATGGCGCAAGATCCTGATCATCACCACTATCCGATTGCTTTTGGTGTTGTTGATGGTGAAAAACACTCGAGTCTTATTTGGTTTTTCAGTAAGTTGAAATCAATAGTACCGGATAGTGGTGATCTAGTATTCGTGACGAATAGAGGTGTAAATCTTATCAACTCAATAGCCGAGGTGTACCTGCTAGCTCTGCATGGGTATTGTACCTATCACATATCTCAGAATGTGAAGAATAACTGCCCCCATGTCCACAAAGCAACACTTGCGAAAAAGTTCAGGGCAATAGCGGAAGTGTACACGGAGTATGAGTTCATAAAATGCTACGGTGATTTTAGGAAAAGGTATCCTGCGGCAGGGGCATATCTTGATAAAAATTGTAAAGAAACTTGGAAATGGGCAAGATGTTATTTCCCGGGAGAGAGGTACAACATATACACCATGTGAATCTATTAACAACGTTTTCAGAGAAGCAAGGAAATACTCTCTTTTACCGATGATCGATGTGATTGTTGCGAAGCTAGCAGAGTGGTTTAACACGCGTCGGCAAGATTCTACTAATGGGGGAGATTTTGGTGCCTTTTATTGAGAAATTGTTGGACCCTTTGTGCCCCGATGCGCAGCGTTTGAAGGTGATAGTGTTAAACAATTTCTTCCTTGATTTCAACGTGCTGGGACGCGATGGAAATATTTATTTGGTTGATCTGAAAATGAAAACTTGCTCATGCAAGCGCTTTGATATTGACAAGTATCCGTGTATCCATGCAATAGCGGCCCTTATGGAAGCAAGGAAATGCGGATACACAGAAATGCAAATACATGATTTGTGTTCCGGATCTCGCATTGGGCCATGGCCTATTACAGGACGATATATCATGTTCCTCATATGTCTCAGTGGATAATTCCTGACCATGTACGCGATATGGTTGCCTTTCCTCCGTTTTATGTCAGCAAAAGAGGAAGATC
The DNA here is from genome assembly GCA_002933915.1 of Eutrema heterophyllum. Taxonomy (NCBI): domain Eukaryota; kingdom Viridiplantae; phylum Streptophyta; class Magnoliopsida; order Brassicales; family Brassicaceae; genus Eutrema; species Eutrema heterophyllum. The sequence continues at coordinate 145,126 of PKMM01011815.1, forward strand.
CCAAGTAACAAGGTTTCCATCAGCTGGAGAACATGGGCGAAGGAGAAGGAGAAGCAAGTCTTCCACGGGAGGTTTGTATTCGTGGTTTGAGTGTAGTAGTAGTAACCAAAGAGAGTGAAATTTTATGTGTATGTTAAATCTGTTTGTGTTTTGTTTTGAAAACTCTGTATTATGGATTATCTGTCTAAGGTATTACTGCTATAACTAGATATTACTAGTACAACTATGTATTAGTATACAACTAGGTATTACTAGTACAACTATGTATTGGGTATATTGCACTCATATGGTTATTTTTAAAGGTATATTACACTCATACTGATATATTGGGTTACTGAAACCACTATTGTCGATGTAATTATCATATCTAATTTATTACAAAAAAATTAGA
>PKMM01011815.1:148862-292264 GCA_002933915.1 Eutrema heterophyllum
TTACATGATTTTTTTACAAAATATTATATAAAATTTTAATTTTATCATTATTTAAATATTTTACTATTTTTTATTTTTTACGGATCCGGATATCCGCTGATATCTTAATCGGATATCCGAAGTCCGGAAGCTCTGGATCCGGATTCGGATAATTAAAACACAGATCCGACGGATCCGGATACAGATCTGTATATCCCAAAAAAATTCGGATATCCGATCCGTCCCACCCCTACTGGAGGGAGAGATTTAGTATTGACGATGAAATTCAAATATTTTACTCTCTCCCGCGTTATCCTCGATCAGCTCTTCCACAAACTGTTTTATGACTTCCTTTAAGCTTTCTTCACAGCTTCTCGTCATTGGTTTGATCTTACATTAATGTTTGTATCATTTAAATAATGAATAGGAACATCTGAATTATATATTACTTATACATAAAACAAGCTAATCCACCCACCATTACCTATTCAAAAATAAATAAAGAAAAAAGGAACAATTTGTTACTTTTTTCTTTCTAATAATTTTCTAGTTCTTTGGTAGGTAGGCTCGACTCTTTATAAAAACGTTTCCTTTTTAAAACTATTTTATTTTCCCACCAAACGCACAAACTCCAATTATTTGGATCCTTGATTCGAGGTGGTCTCTTCACTTGTGTCCTAAACCTCTCCATATGTCTTGTCTTTTATCTTGGTTCTCTCTCTATATATCACCACTCTCTCTCTCTCTCTAATTGGAGACATCAACAACTATGGCCACCGATATGCCAATCCGAATTGGAGTAATGGGCTGCGCCGAAATCGCTCGTAAGGTCTCCCGTGCAATAGACCTCGCTTCAAACGCCACTATCGCCGCCGTTGCAAGCCGGTCCTTAGAGAAAGCCAAACTGTTTGCTACCTCCAATGGCTACCCTCAATCGGCAAAGATCCACGGCTCCTACGAATCGATTCTTGAAGATTCAGAGGTTGATGCTCTTTACATTCCTCTTCCAACTAGCCTCCACGTCGAGTGGGCTATACGTGCCGCCGAGAAAGGGAAGCACATCCTTCTGGAGAAGCCCGTGGCGATGAACGTGGCTGAGTTCGATAAGATTGTTGCGGCTTGCGAGATCAATGGTGTTCAGATTATGGATGGTACCATGTGGGCTCATCATCCTAGAACGGCTAAGCTTAAGGACTTCCTCTTCGACTCAGACCGTTTCGGCCAGCTCAAAACCGTAAGTACTCCAGTCCATGTGTTACTCTTTTCGAAACATGTTGCTGTCAAATTTTAATAGCTCTTGTTCTCAGATTAGCGTTATAGTGTTGGAATCAAATACAGTAGAGATGTTCTCATATTAACAACTTGCTACTCTGTTTGAGTGATTGTCCTTCTTTTTTTTTGTTAACATCTCTTTGAGTGATTGTCATTGAATAATTTTATGCATGGTAGTAGTTTTTAAGTGAGTTTTTGGTTTTTTTTTTATAAAAAAACTCATTAATCATCCAATCAAAGATTTAAGAATTTGGTTTTCCTAAACGCTAGAAAATCTAGGTTTTTTTCCTTACGTTTCCTATTTTATTCGAAAAACTAAAATCTACTTTTTTTTTTTTTGAACAACCTGAAACTTTAATTAATTAACCAGAAACTGCTTCAACAGCATACAAAGAGTTTTTTGCTAATAAATCAGCAATTACATTAGAAAGCCTAGGGATAATCTTGAAAGAAGTGGCATCAAAACATCTGGTGAGGAGTGTAATGTCCTCTAAAATACCATGAAGTTCGGATACACCAGAGCATGAGTTGATGGCTATGACCAAAATTAAGGAATCGGTTTCAACCGAGATAGTCCTTATGTCTTCAGCAACAGTTTGAGAGAGAGCTGCACGGATCGCCAATCCTTCTGCCACTAAGGGGGAGTTGACAAAATCAGAAACTTGAGAAAGGGTGCGCAGGGGATTAAGACCCTGGTTCAACAGTGTCCAGCCAAGGCCAGCCCTATTCTGGTCTTTATTCGAAGCAGCATCCGTTTGGCAGATAAACTCTGAAGGGGGTCCGTAATGGGTATTATAGACACCACATGCAACAATGCCTTGGATTTACTCACTTGACCCTCTTGCCATTCTCTGGCTTCACGAACTGCCTTATTCACAACCTCTAGAACCGAGACGACCATCAACCGGGAGGAAAATCCTTGCAATACCGATGACTCTTAAAAATCCATAACACTCCACTTAGGAAGGTATATTGGAGGAAGAAACTGTTCCATTAAGGAGGCAATGGGGTAACAAACACCCGACAGAACCCGATTCATCGGAGGGGTCATAGCGTTTAGTTTTCCTTCAGTCTGCCACCAAGAAGAAAAAACCAAAACCACAGCACCATAAGCCGGATTTACAATAGAGAACCTGCATACTGCAGTAAAGGATCGCACCGAGGCGACATAGGTACCACTAAATGGCTCATAAGAAGAACCGCATGAAACTAAGTCCATCGAGACAGAAGAACCTAAACTCGAAAACCACAAATCTAGTACCACCCATTCAACAAACATCCAAACCTATTCCAATGAGGAGACGGATAGTGAAGAGCCGGATAGAACCTGGGGACCAGGAGGGGAGAAGGAGTGGACAAGGGAATGTCAAGGGAGGAGCCAAAAGCTCTGCAAAAGCCGGTCAAAGATCTGCTCGGCCAGAAGCGATAGCTTCAAACTCACCAAACTCATCTGCATAAGGAGAACCTTCAAAAACGATGAGGTACGTCCTTGCTGAGAGGAGGGAAAGACTCGCTGGCGACGAGAGGCTAGATCTGGCGGAGGAGAGCAAGAAGGGAGAGCAGAGCGGCGAGAGGAGGCAGCGAGACAGATGCATGGGGAGGCAGCGAGCAGGAGGCGGTGGATTTGGAGGTACGGGAGGCTTGGGAGGGTTCGGTGGCTCCGGCGAGAGACGTAATCGGTGGTGGAGAGAAGACGCAAGCTTAATGGACGATCCCAGCGGCGAGAGAAACGAGGGAGGAGCAGGAGACAACCGGATCTTGAGAGACATTGGCGAGAAGTCTTCGACGGCGGCGACGGAGGTCTGGCGGGAGCCCAAGAGGAAGGGACGAAGCTCAGGAGGAGGCCTAGGAGACGACGCGGCGGTGGTGCAGTCCCATCCTTGCGCAGCTAAGCTTGGCGGCGGTGCTTCGATTTTCGTGTCTGGGAGAAGGAGGCTAGGGCGAACTTAGCGAATATTTGTTTTGTAAATCAACTGAAATCTACTTATCTTTACGACTAGCTAGGAAAAATATTTGGGATCTGATATCCGATCTGAACCAAGAAATAGGATATTTGAATTTTCCGAATGCGGATTCGGGTAATTAAAAATAAAGATCAGTTCATAGATTATTTTCTTAAAATATATGCAAAATATTTATATAATTAGTTGAAAAATATCACCAATATAAAAATGTATTTATAAGAATTAGAGTAATTTTTGAATATTCGTCGCAAAAAATATGTTCTAAAATATTTATAAAAATCAATTTAAAAATTTTATATGATACTTAATTTCTATTGATTGTTATTTTTCATTTAATATTATAATTTATTTTATTACTTTTCATAATATATAATATTATTTTAATTATTGTTAACTATTTTTGGCGAATCTTGATAACCGTAGGTATTGGCGGATCCGGATCCGAATAATAGTCTTTTGGATCCGACCGATACAGATCCGGATTCGTATGTCCTAATATTCGAAGGTATCTGATCTGTGCTCGCCCCTACTTATTTTGGATTTCTCAAAATCAAAAAAAAATATCTACATTTATCTTTGAATTTCAAAGCCATAGTGTTTGCTTCATATAGAAAATACCATTTCGATAATCAGTTTGTGGCTTGTGTAATTTTTTCTCAGTTTCCAGAGATTCACAGTAAACAACATATATAACTTTGTGTGGTTTTTGTTTCTTTAATTGATTAAATAGTGTCAAGAGCTGTTTCTTGAAACTCTTTCGTTCTACTCGTTATTGGACACTGCAGGTACATAGTTGCTTCACATATGCTCCAAACCAAGATTTCCTCGAAAACGACATCCGTGTGAAACCGGATCTTGATGGTCTTGGTGCGCTAGGAGACACTGGATGGTACGCGATCCGAGCAGCCCTTTTAGCCAACAACTTCGAGCTTCCCAAAACCGTCACGGCCTTTCCAGGGACTGTCCTAAACGAGTCAGGAGTGATTCTCTCCTGTGGAGCATCTCTGAGCTGGGAAGACGGACGAACCGCAACCATATACTGCTCCTTCTTGGCAAACCTAACAATGGAGATAAAAGCCATTGGAACAAAAGGCACAGTTCGTGTTCACGACTTTGTTATCCCGTTTCAGGAGACCGAGGCATCGTTCACCACTTGCACTAACGCTTGGATCAATAAGCCCGCGACTGCATGGGTTAATCCTCCGACCGAACACACAGTTAAGACAGAGCTCCCGCAAGAGGCGTGTATGGTGAGTGAATTCGCCAGGTTGGTTGGAGAAATCAAGAACAAAGGTGCAAAGCCTGATGTGTTTTGGCCGACCATTAGCCGGAAGACACAGCTAGTGGTTGATGCTGTCAAAGAGTCTGTTGATAAAAACTATCAGCAGATTAGTCTCTCTGGTCGTTGAAGAAAACGGCTCAAATTTAGCAATGTTGTGTTTGCATGTATCCTTATGGTTGACATTGATGTGATAAATCTCGTTAGCGATTCTGTTTTCTTGTTTCCAAAGACTTTGTTCATTTCATGGTTGATTTTCAGGTTTTTTTTTGTTTTTGAATTGAATGTTAAATTTCAAAAAAAAACAAAAAAAACTGTTTTACAATTAATGCTTCATAATTTGAGCTTTTGAAACGAAAAATCTATTTAGTATGTTCTAGTACTAAACCAAAAAATAAGACTGCCAATATCTTTTATCCCCTAGCGCACGAATAGAGTTAGACGATTTTTCATTGTCTTGTCTATGAGCTTGACTAGTCTTATCAATGTTGAAGGTTTCTCTCCATGCCTTCTCATATTTCTTTCTTGCCATATCCCTTAGACAGTTATACTACGGCTTGAAAGACATACCTCATAATGAAGAGATTTTCAGGTTTTCGAATTTTGTTCTTTTGTCTTGCACTGATAAAAGCGTCCTCTCTTATCACTCTTTTTAAGGTTTATTTCGGTTCAATCTTCTTTGATTTGTGACATAAACTCATCGAAGTCTAAGGGAAATTAGTAATTGTTGTTTCGCATAGGTTTTGTTCTATTACAAAATTCTTGTATGTTTTGACGCCGACGTCGTCCTAACAAAGGGAACTCTCGAATAGATTACAAGTATAGTGATTTGTGCCTAAATCTTTGCTGATGAAAAATAATAGTTAGCCTTTTTACGTTACTCGATCCTCTCTTTCTATGTACTCGGGTTTTCCGAAGTGGGATTAATGACCTAGGCTTGGGCTAAATCCTGAAAGGTTGTAATATTAGAGTTGATGGCTCTGCTTGGCCCGAGTAATAAGTTATCTGTTTTGTGGGCTATGGATTTCAGTGGGTCGGCTTTAGTGCTAAAGCCAACACCAACAAGCAGTATGGTGTTTCCGAAAATTCTTCAACGCCCAAATCACTCTAAATTACGAATTTACGTAGCAATTTCTTCACGATATCAACCGTTAAAAATCAAAAGATATGGTGAAAGAAATCTAAAGAGTAGTTATAATGCCACACCTCTCTTGTTGAATAAATGGATTATAGAGTTATTAATCCCACAGATTAATAAAAGATGCTACTTTTTTTTTAGAAAAAAAAATAAAAATAAAAAGGAAGCAATTAAGTGTGGGAATTAGTGATGAGGAGAGAGCATGTCTTTGACGTAGCCACCAAGCCATGGATCCATGATCTCTGACCTAATCTCCCATGTCGGATCAAAAGCTTCCCATGGCATACTCTTGAGATCTTCCACCGTAACACCCGACTCTTCAAGGGACACGTGTCTATTGCTTTTATTACCATTACTAGTACTCTCGTCCTCGCTCAAACCAATGAAATTTTCACGATGACTTGATGATAATGATCTCTCATCGTCCTTCTTCTCGTGAGGATCAGTAGAAGAAAAGCATGAATCTAGTACTCTTGATTCAGCATCATTGTCGTTATTCTTCTTCGGTAACCCCTTGACCACGCTACTTGGTTCGTTGAAGGCTTCAACTTCGTCCCACCAAGACCCTAATCTCAACTTCTTCTCCATCGGCTCTAGGGTTTCCTCGTCGTCGTTGATGGTGATGATTGCATCAGTAGAAGAAGATGGTGATCTCAAGGAGTCGAATGTCTGAGGAAGAACGGGGAAGCAGAGTTCATCGTCGGTCTGACTCGAAAGTTGCTTCTGCGACTCATCATGAGTCGTCTCTTGTTTCTTCTCTATGGCCATGTTTCGTGTCGTACCAATTATATTGAACCAAAATCGAATTGAGAGACTATAAAGCTAAGCTCTTAATTTGGTTTTTGATAGTTTAATTCTTCGAATACGCTCTTTAGTTTATATAAAGAAGTTTGGGGAGTGATCCCCCTCGGGTAAAGGAAAACTACACCTAAACAAAAAAATGGAAATTGTTTTTTTTTCCAGATAAGGAAAAAAAAAGGAAACTTCTTTGAATAGTTACATCAGCTGTACAAAGGTTTAGTCGTTGACTTTGTTTACTTTGTGTACATCGTAAATAGATAAATAAGGACAATTATTGAGACTAAACTATGACATGTATGTATAAATCTAGCAAATCATACTTTGGACCAAAATACTCTATTTTTACTCTAATTAATTACCTGTAGCTACTGGATCATCTTTTCTCTGTCTCACTCTCTCGTGTCAGGATGAATGAGAGAAGAGAATGATATTTAGGGAGGTTTTAGGAGGAGGTTCCATAAGCTTAGAATGAAACAGACGAAAAACAATTTTTATGATTTTTTTCGATATTATGAAAAATGAAACACAAAACAGAATTGAAAAGGTAAAAGGGAACGAATTCACCTGGATAAAAATGAGTTTTTAGCTCTGTTACCAAATGATATATGATTGTAATCACTTCAACTTAAGATCACCCAATGATCAAGAGATTCCAAACTTTTAATGCGGAAGGTGACGAAATAGAGATAGAGATGGGAAAGTGATATTGACTCGCTCAATCAATAGACAAACAAGAGTGTTTGAATCACACAAACAATCTGATCCGCAACTTCACAAGAGAAGAGTCTCTCGCCCACTAAACTCAAAATGAACAAGACCACACAAAGATCTCGGTCTTTGAAAGAAAACTATACGTTTATTAATTTGCTAACAGATGGGTGCTTTCCTATAGAACGAAACCGAGCTTACAATGGTTCTATAAAGCTAAATGAGAAAACAAATCGTAAAATTAAATGAGAATAGAGCCGTTGGAATTGAATGGGCAGAATTGGCCAAATAAGGCAAGTGTGGTGCGCTTTGTATCTTGACAACTTAGGGAGGTGGAAGAGCGCCTTTGGGAGTCTCTTATTCACGTGGGGAGTCTTTGGAAGCTTCTGGTTGACGTAACAAGTCTTCAAGTCGCAGCCAAGACAAAAGGAAAGGAGCCATTAAGTTATAATGTCTTTCGGGTCCAAATATGGTAAGTCTTGGGGCTGAGTGATCTTCTGTGGTTTGGTGCAGCTAGGGACACTTCTTTAGTGTTTCTTGTATGTGTGAGAGTCTCAATCTCGTGGCTAACCAGAAAGGAAAGAGTTGTTGTGTGAAGTCCTTGAATGCGCCTAGTGTGAACACGTCTGTAGAAGGAGAGTCGAAGTGTGAAAGGATTCACCTAATCCTCTGAATGTTGGTGCAACTAGGCTCGTTTGGTGAAACTCCTGAGTGATTAAAGAAGTCGCCTGGTCGCCACACATAAGTCTCTAATGAACCAAACAAAGAGAGGTCCATTTTCGGTAACATATGGCTCGCGGGTAAGGCCAAGTCGCAGCCAAGACCAAAGGAAAGGAGCCATTAAGTTTTAATGTCTTTCGGGTCCAAATATGGTAAGTCTTGGGGCTGAGTGATCTTATGTGGTTTGGTGCAGCTAGGGACTCTTCTTTAGTGTGTCTTGTATGTGTAGAGAGTCTCAATCTCGTGGCTAACCAGAAAGGAAAGAGTTGTCGTGTGAACTCCTTGAATGCGCCTAGTGTGAACACGTCCGAAGAAGGAGAGTCAAAGTGTGAAAGGATTCACCTAATCCTCTGAATGTTGGTGCAAATAGGCTCGTGTGGTGAAACTCCTGAGTGATTAAAGAAGTCTCCTGGTCGCCACACATAAGTATCCAATGAACCAAACAAAGAGAGGTCCATTTTTGGTAACATATGGCTCGCGGGTAAGGCCAAATGAGCAACTCCTAAACCACCTCAAACCGGGGGTGACTTGCTTTGATCAAACTCCTTAGAATAAGTGGTTTGTTGATGGCATTTGAAGCCGATTTTGAATATGTTCGATCCAATTGAGATGTGGCTCGATCATTCTTCTTATAATATGTGTCTTGTTGATGAATCTTCAAGCCCACGTCATTTGGTCGAGTAGAACTTGATTTGGGCAAAGTTTCTCCTTTTGGCTCGGTATCGGGTGGAATGGGCCGAGCCACGATCTACTTAGCCAACTCCTCGTTGAGTCTGGTACTGATGACCGCACCATTGGCTTTTTAACTTTTCAGAATTATCAACGAAGTCATTGAAGTCTCTAGAAATGAACCAAGGGGCATCTCTCAAAATGGATAGTTCTACAAACTGATCCCACATTTGTTTTTGTATGATGCGGTTTGTGTCACCATAAACAAAGGAGGCAAAGAACACTTTTTCTTTTGTGTACCAATGAAGTTTTTGCAAGAAGATAAAATCTTAAAGGTTCTCCTCGGCCGTGAGGACAAACTAGTTTTTATTGAAAAGTTCGGAGAATAAAATTACTGGGATTTTTGTATAGGCACACAAGCTACAACATATCTTCTTCTTTTTTTAATAAAAGGGTATTCAATTGAAATTGCTTAATAATGTACAAGGAAATTACCAAATAAGAACAATAGCGGATTCCGTAAACAAATGGAATCAAAAAGCAATGAAATCAAAGGATACTAAAAGGATAACTCGTTCTGGAGCTTCAATCAAAGAAAATCTTGCTTAGACCTAAGCAACCACGGCGGCTAAAGGAACAACAAGACAACAACCAAAACCGCAGCTGATCTGAGGACCGTCCTAGCCGAGACAAGGCTTCAAAACAACCAAGGTAGAGGAAACTGAGCCACACCATTCCTCCGAAGATGCAAAAGCCAAACTAGACCACAATAAACCCCGAGAGCCAAACCACTCAAAGAAGAAGCACCACACAAACACAAGAGATCCAAATACCCGATGAAACAAAACTAGATGGTACCAAATGCAAATCGGAATCCAAATGAGAACTATTCTACTATCCATACATCAAACCAAGCTTGAGAGGAACACAACTGAACGCTAGAGAGCAAGTGCCAGATCAAATGGATGCAAAGGAAACTCACCAAAACAGCGAGATGCAAGGAGAAGAAATAAGGCATCCTGAAGCAAAGCAAGACCCGGAGAATGCAACCAAAGAGCAATACACAAACTGACAATAAGTAGAGAACTTCCCTATCGATGGAGAGACCAAACAGACGTCAATCTTCACGGTAAGGAGAAGAGAGAGAATGAGGGGACCACCGCCTAGAGCAGAAGGGGCAGGAGGCGCAACTGAGGGAGAGAAGAGGAGGATACTGTTAACCAAACCACCAAACGCTAAGCCTTACTTCCGGAAAGCAAACTAAAACGAACCAAACCAACAACTTAGACACGAAGACCCCTCGCAGGAACACAACAAGATGGGTGAGAGCAAAACCAGGAAAGGGAAACCTGCAAAGCACCAACACAACGCATGGGGAGAGATCGAGACCACCACATAACAACTTTCAAATTAACTGTCCTCGAGCAACAAAGAAGGGAACCAAGCGATGCCATGACCTAACCTTTATCACAAGACCGCCGCCCCGACCGCCACTAAATCAGATCCTTACAGAAGAAACCTGGAGTCGCCGCGCCTACTAATCTGCCGAGAAACCCTACTCTAACCAAATTTAGCCCTTAATCCGTCCTTGAGAGATATAGAAGCATGAATAGGGCATAGAGAGGACTCACCACATGAAAGAGGAGCCACAGAACCGCCGGCTATGGAATCCCTCACCCAAGCTTGATGTGCCGAAGAGAAAAGCCTGGAGGGAGAGCCGAACATCGAACATACAAAGATGGTGTCTCTCTCTCGATAGCGGAGGTGAATCCGGCCACCGGAGAGGGCAATCACAGAAATTGAGAAGTGGCGGCCAAGGTTAAGCTGAGAACTTTCTTAATTGTATCAACCGATTGTTAATGGATTATAGTGTATTTACCATATGGACAGTTATGAGAAAATAGTGTAAAAATATGTCAGTTAATTTTTATATTATCCATTACCATATATTACAATTACTCTATTTTTTACTATTAACATCTAGTATAACTTAAATTTTGAATGACTTGAAATCTTATTAAAATACATCTATAGTTGTTGTAGGTTTGTAACTGGAATTACAACGGTCAAAATTTGTAAATAGAAATAATCGGAGGACTTTGGCTTATCTTTAATAACAGAATAATCGAATGACTTTTGAGCAATAAACAGAAAGTATATTGCTCGAAGTGAGCTGAATGGATTAAGAATAGATTTATACAAAAAAATGGGAGTAGAATGAGCTTAATCTTTCGTCCTCAAGAATGTTTTACACAAGAACAAGAACAAAGAAACAATAAGACCTAAGTGTGTAGTGCTAATTGCAAGTGGACGAAGTCGTTGTGCTCTTTGCCCTTGCCCTTGCCCTTGCTTTTATACTCTGAGTCCGTGCTTAACATTGTCATTTACTCCGCCTGATTCGCCATGAATGGTCTTTAATTAAGAGGATTCGGCTGTTACGTCCATACGTTTTTAATCGCCGATTTGAATAGATATTTGACCGTTGTGGGATTGACTAACAGATTAACATGTATTCCCTTTTGACCGCTAGTGACTCCGGCGTGCATTTCAGTTCGATTCTTACCTCATTTCTATCTTTCAATTCTCTGAGTTTTTTACCGTTAGTTTATTGAACCTAATTTACCTAACAGAATTTTTTACCCTCCCAATAATATTTTAGTGTCGGTCAATGCAACATAGAAGTAGAAGCCAAATTCAAATGCGTGTTGTTGATTTTTTTATTTATTTTTTGAAATAATAATAATACATATATACACATCATTTTCTTTCACGCAAACCCTAAAAAAAAGCCTCACACCAAAGTTTTAAGAATATTTTTTTTGTTCTTCTTCCTCCCTCTGCATCGCGCCGCCTTCTCTCTCTCTCAAACTCGCTCAGGTAAGCAAAAGCTTCTTCGATTTTCATCGTTCTTCGCATTTCTTTCTTCTCTTCAAGTTCGTACCAATCTTCCTAAATGTTCGCGTTCTCTTATAGAGAGAATTGACATAGACAAATCCAAATTTAATCGGAACTAGTCGGATACTATTTGTTGCGTCGAATCGATCACTACGATGTAGAATCCCTAATTTAGGGGGCTCTCGATATCTAGAAATGGTGTTGTGTTATCGATTTTGTTGTTGATTTCTAGGTTTCTTCTTCTTTTATTGATATCATCATTCTGTGGCTATTTCACTGATGTTGCAGATTACATGGTTATTATCGCTGTGTTGTGTTATCGATTTTGTTGTTGCTTCTTCTTCTTCCTTGTAATTTGATTTCTTTATCTGTGTATGATGTTACAGATGTCAGTAATGGATCAGCAATCAGGGATGTTTAAGGTTCAACAAACCATTGGTAGTGTTTTGTGTTGCAAGTGTGGTGTTCCTATGCCACCAAACGCTGCCAACATGTGTGTGAATTGTCTTCGTTCCGAAGTCGACATCACCGAAGGTTTGCAGAAGAGTATTCAGATTTTCTACTGCCCTGAATGCGGTTGTTACTTGCAGCCACCGAAAACTTGGATCAAAGCGCAATGGGAATCGAAAGAGCTCTTGACTTTTTGCATCAAGAGGCTGAAGAATCTCAATAAAGTGAAGCTAAAGAACGCTGAGTTCGTCTGGACTGAGCCTCATTCCAAGAGGATTAAGGTGAAGCTGACTGTTCAGGCCGAGGTTCTTAACGGCGCTGTGCTTGAGCAATCTTATCCTGTTGAGTATACTGTGAGAGACAATCTGTGTGAGTCTTGCTCGAGGTTTCAGGCTAACCCTGATCAGTGGGTTGCCTCGGTGCAGCTTAGGCAGCATGTCTCTCATAGGAGGACTTTCTTTTATCTGGAACAGTTGATTCTGAGGCACGATGCAGCTTCGCGAGCCATCAGAATCCAGCAGGTGGATCAAGGGATTGATTTTTTCTTTGGGAATAAAAGTCATGCTAACAGCTTTGTGGAGTTTCTGCGGAAAGTTGTCCCGATTGAATATCGTCAGGACCAACAGCTGGTGTCTCATGATGTCAAGAGCAGCTTGTACAACTACAAGTACACTTACTCTGTTAAAATCTGCCCTGTTTGCCGTGAGGATCTTGTTTGCTTGCCTCAAAAAGTTGCTAGTGGCTTAGGAAACCTTGGTCCACTTGTGGTATGCACAAAAGTATCTGATAACATTACTCTACTTGATCCTAGAACCTTGAGGTGTGCGTTCCTAGATGCGAGACAGTACTGGAGATCTGGGTTTCGATCTGCGCTCACCAGTAGACAACTTGTGAAGTACTTTGTGTTTGATGTGGAACCCCCTGTTAGTGAAGCTACTGTTGGCGGACAAAACTATGCTCTATCCTATGTCCAAATTGCCCGTGAATCAGACATCGGTAAGATGTTTTATGTCCAAACTCATCTAGGACACCTTCTGAAACCAGGGGATCAAGCTCTAGGCTATGACCTTTATGGGGCCAATGTGAACGACAATGAAATGGAGAAATACCGTCTGAGTGTGAAGAATGGGCTTCCTGAAGTAATTCTGATCAAGAAATGCTACGACGAGCAGAGAGAGAGGAAGAATAAGAAAACCCGTTCATGGAAGGTCAAGAAGCTTCCAATGGAAATGGATGATTCAAGAGGCAGGGTTGATCCAGAGAAGACGGAGAAGGAATATGAAGAGTTTTTGAGAGACCTTGAAGAAAACCCTGAGCTAAGGTTCAACATTTCCTTGTACAGGAACAAGGATTATCAAGAGTCGGAGACTGCTTCAATGACAGATGGAGAAGGCGCACCATCTGTGCCAATCGAAGAGTTGCTTGCTGAGCTTGACCTCAGTGCGGAGGAAGAAGAAGAAGATGACGACGAAGAGGACATGGCTGAGTAATTTTTCGTTTAATCCGACACTCGAGGTTTCACTTTGATCCCAAAACTGGTTATATGGTTCTGCTTTTTTCTCTCACTTGCCCTTCACTTTTGTCCAAGTTTTTGTTTTGATGTTAGCTCAACAGTTTCTTTTCTAGCTACTATAATGTCTGAAATTTTTCTGGATATCATACTCTGTTTGAGATTTTGATTTTGAATTTGTGTAATAAGTTTGGTGATTGCTTCATATTTTACACATATTCTGGTGATTTTGAACTTTGTCAAGCAGAAACACTTTCTGATGCTTTCCGGTGAAACAAAGTCGAATACGAGCCTTCGTGCTCGATTGCAAAGATAAACAACTGAAAATGAGAAAAAAATCTGGAATTCGCAACTAGATATCTAAACACTATATAGCTTGGAATCCAAGATTTTTGAACCAAATTTCCATGCCCTAATGCCTAAGAAAATATGAACAACCAGTCCCCAAACGGCGTTTATACTTTGACTCCGTTTTTTAGTGGTGAGTTTAGAACTCTCCCGGTTTGAATCGAGACTGGCCCAATTGATTCTGGTTTACGACGGTTCGAGCTCGGGAGAAAACCTATGATCGCAGTTGCCAGCCTCCAAGCCCTATATAACTCAATTCGTCATGGATAAACGCCGACTTCCGAGATTTGCGAAATATTTTTCGATTTCGGAGATGATTTTAGGAAAACTTCATTCGGTTTGAACCGAGACTGGCCCAATTGATTCTGGTTTACGACGGTTCGAGCTCGGGAGAAAACCTATGATCGCAGTTGCCGGCCTCCAAGCCCGATAAAGCTCAACTCGTCATGGATAAACGCCGACTTCCGAGATTTGCGAAATATTTTCCGATTTCGGAGATGATTTTAGGAAAACTTCATTTTTTTGATGGAATTAGGAAAAGAAAATTATTCCGTGTTTAGCCGACTTAGAACCTTATAAATAAGGAAGCCTCAACCTCATTCAGGACACATTCACAATCACCACGCGAGACGAAGGAGATTGAGAGCTCAAAATTTATAGTTTTTAATTTCCTCAGTTTCCGAGTTCTTTTCCAACTTAGAAAACATTGTACTTCGCCGAGTTCATATCAATAAACGAGATTCCGATTAAATTTTACTGTTTTACCCCTTGTGTGATTTTCAGAATCAACAATTGGCACTGTCTGTGGGGAATTTTAAAACAGAACTTACGGATCTTGGTTGATAAGCTCGGTGATGACAGACCTTACCGATAACTCATCACTCGTTGGTGATGGCAACAACACCAACAATCAGAACACTGGAGTTGGCACTCTCAATCCGACTAGTGAAACCTCTGGACTAATACCCCCGCCCACGGTAAACACCGCTGATACTCCGACCGTTCAAAATGACCAGTCCGCCCTCCTACAAGCTATGGCGGCACAACTGGGAGAGATGAACATGAAAACAACGAGCTACTCGAGGAAATGAACAAGAAAAATAACGAACGACTTGACGCACTGGTCGCAGCTCAGACCAAATTCAAAGACCAGATCAGCGAGCTCCGACAAAAGCAGACAATTTTCCAGCCCGGTAACGAGACACTCACTCCACTGTAGCGAAATCTATCCTCCGACCTACCGCAGGGCCAAGCATAACAGTACAACCTCCACGCCAAGGATCCACCGGGAACATGACGACACAATCGATCACCAATCAAGCTTCCCTAGACCAACAAATCGCAGGCGTCAAAGCACAGATTCGAGATATGAACTCCAAGATCCACCAAGTAACCAGTTCAGCACCCGAGATCGATAATGTGATTCAAAAGACTCAGAAAACCCCGTTCACCCAACGGATCATCAACATCCCAGTTTGGCGGTTGGAAAAAATAAAAATCACGCCATATGAAGGACACGCCGACCCTCGCCACTTCATGACTTCGTTAGGCATCATGATGAACCGCTTTCGCTTCAACTCCGAGGAAGAAAAGGACACCTCAAAATGCCAACTCTCCGTGGAAAACCTCGGCGACACCGCACTCGATTGGTTCTCACAATTGGATGCGAATTCAGTCAACAGCTACACCGAACTAACAATAAAATTTCTGAAGCGCTTCACAATGTTCATCAAGCAGAAAACTCGGAACACCGACCTATGGGCCTTAGAACAAAAGGAGAACGAAGCGTTACGGGACTTCATGAATCGGTTCAAGGCGGTAGTATCTCATTGTACCATTGACGACGAGGCCGCAATCGAAGCTCTCTACAAAGCGACCTGGTATAAGTCAAATTTTCACAAGGTATCAAACGCAACTGGCCTAATACTCTGGAAGATGCTCTACATAAATCGCATGTATAAGTTCTCGAAGAAGAGGAAGAAGCCGTAAAAGATAAGCAATACGCCCTTTCGAAACAGGTCGGTCCCAAAGATAAGCCAAGGGAAGAACCTCGCGAGCCCCATAACCATTTTGAAAGATGACATGCGTCACATCAGATCATCGCCATACAACCACAACAGTCTTGGAATACCGACCTGAGGAAGAGAAGGAACCAACAAGCGACTCTGGGTCATTCTCCTAATTTCACAATGGAGAGGGTCACAACACTGAGGAATGCCGACACCTCAAAGATTTTCTACTATTGAAATAACGAAAGGGTGAAGTCCCGGTCGAAGGTGCATTCCGACCTAACAACAGGTTCCGCCGTAACAGCAACATCGGAGATCGTCGTCGTGAAAACAATGAGAAGTCGAACACAATTGAAAGTCCCGGACATGCAAACACGAACGCTAATACGGAACAACTCAAAAATCACGCTACCCCCAAGGCACAAAAAAGAGTTAATATGATTATGGACGCACTTGAATCATGTAACGATTCAGTTCGGGCAATCAAGGAGTACAGTAGAGAAGCGATCGCGGTACAACGGCAGAACTGAGCTAAGACATGCGGGACACCGTTCACCTTTTCCGAGGCAGATACAGATGGACTCCACATGCCGCATAACGACCTGTTGGTCATCGAACTACCTATTAGCGATGTTGCCATCGGACGAATACTGGCAACTCGGTAAACGTAATAGTCAGACAAATGTTAAGGAACATGGATTTCCCAGATTCTGAGATCAAACCATACATTGAACCGCTAACCGGGTTCACAGGAGCGCAAACCATGACCATGGGAACAGTTCGGATACCGATCTACGTCGGCGGAGTTGCGAAAATGACAAAATTTTTGGTCCTAGACAAACCAACAATCTACAACGTCATACTAGGGACACCATGAATATATTCAATGAAGGCCATCGTCTCAACTTACCACCAGTGCCTGAAGTTCCCAGCACCTTCTGGAGTCTTTACCCTCAAAGGCGACCATGCAATGTCCCGATCATGCTACGTCAATGAATGCAAGCTAAGAACGGCCTCCCGAACATGTGTCATCAGCACAAGCAAAACTTTGAATGATCCACTAAGTCAAACGACCGACCCCGATATGCCAAGATGAGAAACAATCATTCAAGTCAACATCGACGAACTCAATCCCGAAAGATGCGTCGACATAGGGGCCGAGTTAGATGAAGAAATCAAAAGTGACCTTATCCGTTTCCTCAAGAGGAACGTCTCAACCTTTGCCGAATCAAATCAAAGATCACGTGCCACGAACTCAACATTGACCCGACCTTCAAACCAATCAAACAGAAAAGACGAAAGCTTGGCCCAGAGAAAGCTCAGGCCGTCAATGACGAAGTCAAACGTTTACTCGGGGCAGGCTTGATCACTGAGGTCATATATCTAGACTGGTTAGCAAATCTAGTCGCCGTGAAGAGGAAGAACGGAAAATGGAGGATATGTGTCGATTTCACCGACCTCAACAAGTCGTGCCCGGAAGATAGCTTCCCACTTCCTCATATCGATAGGTTGGTTGAAGCTACTGCCGGAAATGAGCTCATATCCTTCATGGATGCCTTCTCGGGTTACAATCAAATACTCATGCACCCCGACGACCGCAAAAAGACATCTTTTATCACATATCGAGGCATCTATTGTTACAAAGTTATGCCGTTCGGCCTAAAGAATGTCGGAGCCACTTACCAACGACTTGTTAATCGCATGTTTTCCAGCCAGCTCGGCCGAACTATGAAAGTATACATCGACGACATGCTGCTTAAATCTCTTATCGCCAAGGATCACAACGGCCATCTCAATACTTGATCGACATACTTAACGAGTTCGGCATGAAGCTTAATCCCACCAAATGCACGTTCGGAGTAACATCTGGAGAATTTCTAGGCTACATCGTGACTCAAAGAGGAATCGAAGCCAACCCCAAGCAAATCTCGGCGATCCTCGTTCTCTCGTCCCCAACTACAAAATGAGAAGTTCAACGTCCAACAAGTCGGATTGCCGCACTCAACAGATTTATCTTCCGATCTACCGACAAGTGCCTACCTTTCTACCAATTACTCCGAGGTAGCAAGCATCTTGAATGGGACGATAAGTGTGAAGAAGCATTCAAACATCTCAAAGAGTATTTATCGACTCCTCCAATCTTGGCAAAACCCGAGGACGGCGAAACCTTTTACCTTTACATTGCAATATCCACTTCGGCTATCAACGGAGTTATAGTTCGGGAAGACCGAGGCGAGCAGAAACTCATTTTCTATATCAGCAAGTCATTAAACGGGGCCGAGACAAGATACCCCACGCTCGAAAAACTCGCACTCGCCATCGTCATCGCAGCTCGGAAACTCCGTCCGTACTTCCAATCGCACTCCATCACCGTCCTCACCGACCAACCCCTGCGAACGATTCTACACAGCCCAAGTCAGTTCGACAGACTCGCCAAATGGGCAATCGAGCTAAGTGACTACGATATTGACTACAAAAATTGGACAAGTATCAAATCCCAAGTACTGGCTGACTTCCTCATTGAACTGCCACAAGAGTTCTTCAACACCGACTTCCCAGCCGCCGAGCAATTGATCCTTCACATAGACGGCTCGTCATCCCATCGCGGGTCGGGAGTAGGCTCAACCTCGTTCAAGACACATTCACAATCACTGCGCGAGATGAATGAGATTGAGAGCTCAGATTTTATAGTTCTTAATTTCCTCAGTTTCCGACTTAGAAAACATTGTACTTCGCCGAGTTCATATCAATAAACGAGATTCCGATTAAAGTTTATTGTTTTACCCCTTGTGTGATTTTAAGAATCAACACCGTTCAGTGGCCTTTCCTTCTAACAACATTGCAGGCTTTGAACATTCCAGAAAGGTTCATTCATTGGATCAGACTCTGTGTAATAACAGCTTCAAATTCGTTCTCGGTCCAAGTTAATGGCAAACTTGCAGGCTTCTTCAAAAGTGCTAGGGGATTAAGACAAGGTTGTGCTTTATCTCCATATCTATTTGTGATATGCATGAATGTGTTTTCAAAAATGCTACATAAAGCAGCGGTGGAACGGAAGTTTGGATATTATCCGTATTGCCAAAACATCAAGCTCACTCATCTCTGTTTTGCCGATGACCTACTGATTTTTTCAGATGGAAAGAAGCGATCTATATATGGTATACTTGATGTGTTCAAAGAGTTCACTGAGGTATCCAGTTTGGGTATAAGTATGTAGAAATCTACGCTATACATGGCAGGTGTTACAGTAGCTACAAGAGACGTGATACTCGAGCAATTTCCTTTTGATATGGGGACTCTCCCAGTACGTTATATGGGTCTTCTGCTTCTAACTAAGAGGATGACAGTAAATGATTACATGCCATTATTGGAGAAAATTAGATCTCGAATTAGTTGCTGGACAGCGAGATGTTCATCCTTTGCAGAAAGACTCCAATTAATAGCTTCTATAATACACAGCCTGACGAATTTATGGATGTCTACTTTTCGATTGCCAAAAGCATGTATTCGAGAAATTGATAAGCTCTGCGCAGCGTTTCTTTGGTCGGGGCCAGAGCTGAATACACGAAAGGCGAAAATTGCTTCGCGAGATGTATGCAAACCAAAGGAGGAAGTGGTTTGGGATTAAGATCTCTCATGGTTGTCAACAAAGTAAGTTGTCTCAAGTTAGTATGGCGTATTCTGTCTTCATCATCATCTTTGTTGGGTTGATTAGATTCGTACATATTTAATCCGGAAGGGATGTTTATGGTCGGTAAAAAAAAGTTTGTCTCTCGGCTCATGGATGTGGAAAAAGCTACTAAAATATCGAGACCTCACAGCCTCTCTAATGAAAGTCGAAGTCCATAGTGGAACGTCAACGTCATTCTGGTATGATGATTGGTCTCCTATGGGAAAGCTTATAGTTCATACGGGTATAAGAGGATGTATGGACTTGGAAAAAAACATCCACTCATCAGTGGAAAAGGTCCTTAAAACTCATACAAAGCATGGACATAGAGTGGAGATCTTGAATGGGATTGAAGATATCATTCATGCTCAAAAACAACATGGTAGTTTGGAAGCAGCTGATGTGATTCTTTGGCGACAACAAGGGGACAAGTTTAAGCCCATATTCAGTTCTAAACAAACTTGGAATCAAAGTCGTGTGGCACAACCGGTTAGTGAATGGTACAAGGGCATATGGTTTTCTTACGCAACGCCCAAATACTCATTTATTACTTGGCTTGCAATGCATTCTATCTTGGAACATTGGAGCATCTGGTTCTATCTTGGAACATTGGAAACCAGAAATCACTTATTCTTTAGTTGCAAGTTCTCGGAGGAGATTTGGAGAGGCCTCACCCGAAAACTGCTTGAAGGGAAGTACACGACAGATTGGCAACAACTCATTGGGCTCCTCACAGATACATATTTAACTCCGATCAGACTCTTTCTCCTCAAAGATGATTTCCAAGCCGCAATTCATTCAATTTGGAGGGAGAGAAATGGAAGACGCCACGGCGAATCCCACACTTTTGCGACGCGCCTGCTCATTTACCTCGACAAGCAAGTACGCAATCGGTTAACTTCAATTCGAAGATTAGACGATGCAAGATATGAAGAAGGAATGCAAATTTGGTTTGGATATACATAAGTTACTTATTTTTTTAGCTTGATTTCTCTCCGTAATTTTTTAGAAACTCAAAAGAAGAATCATTCATTGTAAAAAATGTTTTTTGATTGAATAAATTTTTCATTCAATTCAAAAAAATAATATATATATATATATATATATTGGCGATTAGTTTTGAGAAAGAAAAAAACAAGGTATTGTCGGTAAAGGGTAGATGGGAGATTGAGGGTCCTCTCTGCGATATTAAACATATATCTACAAAATATTTAAGAACATTTATAAATACCCTTAAATTATCAACGATTTTTCTTTTGAAAGGTCATGCATTTAATGGAGTATATATTATTTTCACAACACTGATAGCTTTTTCTTGGAGTGGAAAAAAATACAAAGAATAGCTGAGAGAATAATCTTTGTGTGACGAGAGAAGTTAAAAGCAGAGCATACCTTTTGAGAGGATCATGAAATATGAGGGAGTGTCACTACCGTTGTTCCATATGATACCTTGGAATGATATGAGGAAAGGTGATTGCTGTGAACGTCTTGAAACTATCACTGGTGGCTTCTATTGCAAAAGCTGTGATTTTTTCGTCCACAAGAAATGTGGCGAGTCCTCTGAATCTATGGATCACCCATCTCACTCCATTCACACTCTTGTGCTTCAGAGGAGTTTTGGGTCTTATTATTTCGATTTATGTGGAAGGGACATCGAGGGTCTATTCTATCGTTGCGACATCTGTGACTTCAACCTCGATCTACAATGTGCGAAGCAACCACCGCCAGAGGTTATTGACATTTCCGAGATGCATCACCACAAGCTCACCCTTGTCAAGGAGCGGATCGAGTTTGATTGTGATGCTAAATGTGGGAAGTTTGTTAAAGAGTTTCCATACAAATGCCATGAATGTGATAAAACATTCCATGTGGATTGCGTATGGGCCCCGTCAGAGCCAGAACCAGAGCCAGAGCTAGAGGTACACCCTCTTAAGCTCCTCACAGGTCAACCACCATACTACTCTGAGGGAAAATGTCGTCTTTGCGGAAGAAAGATTGATGATGATGAATTGTTTTCTCATTGTTCTTCTTGTAACTTCACCTTCTATTCATTTCTCCCAAAAAAAAAAAACTTTGCCTTCGCTTCTTTTACATTCAACGTTTTCTTCTTTTTCTTCTATCTTTTGCTCCTTCTTCCTTTTTTTGTTCCTTCCATCATAGAATCTACGGGAGTGTACGTTTTATTCTTCTATCTTTTGCTTCTTATTCTCTTTCTTGTTTTTCCTTTTCTTCTTCTTCTTCTTCCTTTTCTTCTTCTTCGTTTTCTTTCTACTTTGTTCATGGAATCTGAGGGAGTGTCACTACGTTTGTTCCATCACCATCGTATGATACCTTGGAATGATCTGAGGAAAGGTAATTGTTGTGGACGCTTTGAAGCTATATGTGATGGCTACTATTGCAAAAGATGCGATTTTTTTCGTCCACAAAACATGTGGCGACGAGTCATCTGAATCTATCGAACACCCATCTCATTCTATTCACACTCTTTGGTTTCAATGGGGAAGATGCACATGTACTTTATGTGGAAGGATAGTCATGGGTAGGTATTATCATTGTAAGATGTGTAACTTCAACGTGGATCTACACTGCGCCAAGCATCGACCACCAGAGGTGATTGACATTTTCGAGACGCATCATCACAAGCTTACCCTTGTCAAGAAGCGGATCGAGTTTGATTGTGATGCTAAATGTGGGAAGATTGTTGAAGAGTTTCCATACAAATGCCATGAATGTGATAAAACCTTCCATGTGGATTGCGTTTGGAATCCGTCAGAGGTAAACCTCTCGCCAGAAGTAAATCACTCTTACCACTCCTTACACCCTCTTAAACTCCTCGAAGGTGAATCACCGGACTATTCTGATGGAAAATGTCGCCTTTGCGGAGGAAAGGATGATGATGAACCCTTCTATAATTGTTCTTCTTGTAACTTTACCTTAGATATGTGATGTGTTTTTCACCCACCACCACAATCTCTTATGGGTTCGAAAGCTCATCATCACCAGCCAGGGCCGTGCCTACCGTTTTTAAAAAAGAAACTTCGGCCTACGGCATCACTTTTCGAAAAAATATTAAAACCCAGTAATGTATTTTTTCTACGAGTCCACTAAACTAATTTGCCACGTTTACTTTTCTTACTTTTGAACTTTAGATTGACAGTTGTTTTAAACCAAGTTGATTTATGTGAGACAAATAAGAAATAAATAAAAAAGAACAAAGCCTTACTAGTTGTAAACCGTTTTTATTGCCATTTAATTTTTGGAAAACTTTTTCTCCAAACGCACCAAATCTACAAGTGGTCAACATCGTTTATCAGAGTAATTTTGCTCTCTTATACATTTTTCTTCTCGTATTTTAAGCATTATTACTTTTAAGTAGAATACAGTTCTATTCAAAATTTGTTTCAAATTGTAATTGTAATTTTTGTAACATTATTTTAATCGTTTTAGTAAAATACTATTATCTTCCTTTGAGTATATTATAAGACAGATCGAGCCATTTAACTACTTTATCTATCTTAAGAAAACTAGCTAGTTAGAAATTATGATTTTGAAAAACTTGGTAATCGATTTTGTTTGAAAATATGAAAATGATATATGTTATAGAATTGATATTTTATTTGATAGTTTAGTTCTTTATTAGTTTTTGTTATTTGACAATGTTGTTTATTATTGTAGACGTTTTTTTTATGAATTCATGTTTTTTTATTCGTTCCGGTATCATTTAACGTTGGCATGGCTCTGTCACCAGCTCACCCTTCTCCCACGACTCGATTCTTTCACATGTAATGCTTGCGGGCTGAAGGGAGATCGAAGCCCTTACGTATGTTTTCAATGTGCTTTCATGATCCATCAAGAATGTCTTGACCTTCCACGCGTCATAAACATTAATCGGTATGATCACCGTGTTTCTCGCACATCTGTTCTTGGTGTTTTGAATTCTGTATGTGGAGTTTGTCGTCGGGAGGTGGATCGGACCTGTGGAGGTTATTCTTGTCAGTGGTGTCCTGGCTATGTCGTTTATTCGAAATGTGCTACCAGAAAAGATGTGTGGAACGGGAAAGAACTCGAAGGAGTACCTGAAGAGACTGAAGATATAAAGCCATATGTGGTAATAGATGAAAACACTATACGACATTTTAGCCACAAAGTGCATTACCTAAGACTATACGTTAATAGTGGTGTATATGAGGAGAACAGGCGGTGCAGAGCATGCACCCATCCTATCTCTCTCCAATCCTTCTATGGCTGCATGGATTGTGATTTCACACTCCACCAAAACTGCGCTAAGTTTCCTACAAGGAAAATGGCATGTGCTACACAATGAACGGCTTGTTTTATCTACAAGCAATACCCAATTATTTGTGTGTGTTGCTTGTCGTAGAATGTCCAACGGTTTCATGTACCAGCATAGGGATCAGAAGTTTGATGTTCTGAGTGGTTCAATTTCTGAGCCATTTGTCCATCCAAGTCATCCCAATCATCCCAATCATCCCTTATATTACACTTCACATGAGGGAGATAAAGTCTGCAATGGTTGTCACAGGTGGGGATTTAGTATGCTCAGGTGCATTGAAATTGATTGTGAGTTTTTCTTATGCTTTGAATGTGCCACTTTGCCACAACTGGTAAAGCATAGAGTTGACAATCATCCTCTCTCACTATGCTATGGCGAAAAGGCAATTGGTATATACTGGTGTGACATTTGTGAGAAAGAAACTAATCCAAAGAAATGGTTCTACACGTGTAAAGATCAACAGGCTAGTTTGCATGTTGATTGTGTGCTTGGAGACTCTTTAGGGCTCTTGCCAAGAAGCACAATAGAGCTTTGGGGCAGATCATATGAGGTGGTGCTCAATAATAGTATATATATCTCGCCCATTTTGCTGGAAGTGTAAGTCGCATTGCATGCACCCTTTCATGTTGAAGATGCGTGGAACTTCAGATACATACAGTTTCTCTTTTCGCTGCACAGACCTCGGTTCACAAGAAGTCTAACAATGAAGGTCAGGTTTCTTTTATAATTACTTTTGAAAGTTCATTTCCATTAATGTAAGAATTTTTCACATGTCTCATTTTCGTTTATCTCATCTTCAACAATGATCCATTATGAGTTGATTTCTTTAATGTATTAAATATTTTTCGTTTTCAGTTGAAACCTACACCAAAACATAAATTTTAAGGGCTAATCATGTCAAGGATCTAGTTAAGTTATAATTTGTCTAAACAAAATGTTCATGTTACTTTTATGTTTTTAGTGTAGTCAAACACATCTCAAGTCTCAACGCAAGATAGATAATGCTTATAAATTTGCTCATGATTAGCCCTGAAAAAAAAAATTTCATTTGATCCATGAAACCAAAAACTAACATTTGTTTCTNAGACCTCGGTTCACAAGAAGTCTAACAATGAAGGTCAGGTTTCTTTTATAATTAATTTTTCACATGTCTCATTTTCGTTTATCTCATCTTCAACAATGATCCATTATGAGTTGATTTCTTTAATGTATTAAATATTTTTCGTTTTCAGTTGAAACCTACACCGAAACATAAATTTTAAGGGCTAATCATGTCAAGGATCTAGTTAAGTTATAATTTGTCTAAACAAAATGTTCATGTTACTTTTATGTTTTTAGTGTAGTCAAACACATCTCAAGTCTCAACGCAAGATAGATAATGCTTATAAATTTGCTCATGATTAGCCCTGAAAAAAAAAATTTCATTTGATCCATGAAACCAAAAACTAACATTTGTTTCTTGGGAAAGAAGCATCCAAAATTCAATGTCCCTGATTAAGCCCATCTTTGTCAACGTTTATCAACGCGATGTAAAAATCAAAGGCTTCACATTCAACTCCATTCTCTCTCAAACCCTTTCATCGACAGTGACAATGTTACAAAGGAATTATATCTCAAATTGCAACAATCACAGTGTAATTCAAGTTGTTCCGAGCTAAACCCTACCGTTCCCACATAGTTAAAAGGAAGTCAAAAGAGCTCAACATTGTAATAATCTCACAGGTCTTTTCTTGTTGTAGAGACCACACATCATTCTATGAGAGAAGCCAAATATCGCCTTGAATTCAACTAACCGACCTTGGCAACTTTTCTCTGCTCGGTTTGGCCCGACAAGGGGCACTGCATCTCTGTCCAACTTATTGGAACCATTGTTTCACCTGCACAATCACCAAACAACAGTAACTTAAAAAGGATATACACATTATATCGAATGACTACCAAAAGAAGTACATGCATTTACAACATATTCGATTTCTGTAATTCCGAAAAGAGAAGTACAAGTTGGAAGCAGGAACAACTATGTATTACACTTTGACGGAAAACAAAAATGTGACAGGTCGTTTATAGACTCTATACTATAAATTTACCTGCAGCACTTTCTGCTGAGACCACACCAAGCTCATTCTTAGCAGTAGACAGATAGTAAGCCCGTGCATCACCAAGAGAAAGCTTTAAGAGTCCGAGTTAAGGCAACTTCAGATGCTATCTGTAGACTACAACTAATCTACATTCAAATTAAGCTATAGACGATGTACGAGTGAAAAACAGAAAATGGACGACATAATATAACAAATCTTAGAAATATCTTTCCATCTATAAGCAATTAAGGATACAACCATAGCTCTAACGATGTCACCAGGACGGAAAGACAGATTCATATCAACTTTGTCGACCTCGGTTGCTCTAACATCTTGTTGCCTGTGTAAAGAAGCAAACACAAGTTAGATTGACACATTAAAAACACTAAACCTTGAAAATAGGGCCTGTTAGTCTACAAGTCGCTAAAAACAGAGACTAAAACTCTGATTCATCACAGCTACAAGTAAACGAAACAGGCTACATTAACGCCTAAAAAGGAACAGGAGAAATCACTTGATTATGCCAGCAAATTTTTCACGAACAGCCTTTGGACCAACACACAGGATATCAACAGAAGCCATCCGAGCCATAACTTTAGTAACCTATCAAGAATAACAGAGAATAAAGGATCAGACTTTTTTAAGTAATTGACATCAAATCCAATGAATAAAATGCAGACTCACACTCACCCTTGCTGTGACAACAGAACCAGGCTCCGGAATAAGTCCATGTGCCTTGTGACCCGTAACTTCCACAATAGCTCTCTGCATATAATCACAAAACACAAGGAGCTATAAATGAGCATTTACATCGACGAAAAGCATATCCAATTTACTTCCAGATACAACCAAAATGACGAATAAAAACCAGAATTCGACAATTTCCACAGAACCAATCAGTGAATCACTTGAAAAATGCTTAAACCTGGTCAAGGGATTCCGGAAGAGGAGAAACAATCCGGCGGGATCCTGTGAGGGAAGCGTAGATGGTAGTGTCGTTGACATAAGCTCCTTTGCCGGCCTTAAACTCAGTCGCATTCCCGAGTACATCTCCCGGCGTTACTAGCTCCGTCATTCTCGATGAATCTTGTGCACAACGTTAAGGTTGTTAATTGATTTCTTCGATTGAGATACTGAAAATTTGATAAAATTCACAAATTTATATGCGCTGGTACTCACCTAGTATAAACTAAAACCTAAAAACATACTCATAAATCGAATTTCCAACAAATTCCTTAAACTATTAGCAAGAAAAGTTTAAAGCTTCCATCGAATAAACAAATACTGAGCTTTAGAAGAAGTTTCATGAGCTTCAAAATCTAAGTTATACAGAAGTTTCATTGAACAATAAGCAACTCGATCATCCGAAATTTCCTGATTTTAGAACAAAATTTTATTCTTTTATTACACAAAAAGTCCAAATTAGAGACATTTATACAGACAGCTCTTAACCCTTAAGAAAGTTCTTAATCACAAAATTAAGCAGATTCTCCCTAATTTTATCCAAAATTAAACTACCAATGAATTATACAAATCACTAAAACCAATATCTTTTTCTTCAAATCACTTTGAGTGAGAAATTACATTAAGAAAAAAAAAATAGATTAGCCTCCAACAAGCAGACCCAATCCGTGGAATTCGCAGTAACGAGAGTATAAAGAAAGGCAATATTTGAAACGTACCGTAAGAAGGTGAAAAAGTTTATGGCTTTTCAAGAGGCAACACGAAAATCTAGTGAAGCAGAGGTTTAATGGGGTTTTTGAGATCCCTATTTTGGACGGTCTGGATCTTATGATGATCATGGCTGCTTTTGATATCCAAACTGGGCCGTACATATATCATTTTGGTGGGCTAGACTAAAATCAATGTGCCCAATGTATTATTATTTTTGTCTAGCCCAACAAAAAATTCGGCAGAAAATGATGGAATACTAAAATTTAAAATGTACGAAATGATGACCCCTACTAGATGATTAATTATATATTTTCAATATAAAACTATTAGATTAGGTCTCGCGTGATACACGGATAAAATAAAAAATATTCATTTTAACAAAAACAAATATTTACTTTAACAAAAAAACATAAAAAATATTTAAATAATTAATAATCTGCATAATTATGACTCATATAATTATATCTTAAAATAAAAACTTTGATTTAGTTATTCAGATGTTATATATTGTAATTCACAATTAAGAAAATTCAAAATTGATTCATATTACCTAGTAAACAATCTCTATAAATGAATGAGAAGATCCAAGAACCAAATTTTTCAAATCTTATATAACTTAAAAGTGAATCTAATTGATAAAATCAATATAACTTTATTTAATATATTATAAATCTTACATAAATTTAACAATTTACATATTTTCTGTAGTTTCCATTTTTCTCGTACTTTAGTTTTTTCGATTTTATTAGTTTCTATTTTTGTTAAAAACATAATTTCTTTTTCGCTTTTTTGTTATTTTGTGTGTATTTAAAAATAAATAACTAAAAATTAGAAAGTTTATATTATTACATGTCACGATCTTAATTAACGATGACATATGTCACGATCTCGTGAGTAAAAATTATCTTATGTGTCACGTTCACGTTGAGCGATCCAACTTTATATAATAAGAAGATTGTACATTGACTCGTTCTATTGAATACGTCGAAACTTTTTAGACATTTGAGTTAGAGTACAAGACCGTGTATAGCAAGAAAACTTACCTCTGATATAATATTTGATGAATTGCNCTCCAATCATGCTCCAAACGTGCTAAAACCTGTAAAAGACTCTAAAACACTACAAAATAGTATAAAGACTCTATAAAACGGACCTATATCATGGCCTAAAAGGGGTAAAAACCATGATATATCAGAGACCGATTTAAGAGCGTCGGAAATCGGTTGGGAATTCCGACGATATATATCCGTTAATCGGCCTATTGCACTAGCCGTTTTATAGCCGTTTGAAAATTTTAAACTGGACTCAGAGTTTACCCGATGATGTTTCCGATTCAGCTACTTTAAATTATTCATCGGACTAAGAGTAAATTTGTAACAATTTCTTTATATGCATTTATTTTTAAGTATCAAATTTTAGAAAATTTTCCATATGCATTAATTAATTGTACAAATTTTTTTATCGATTGTACATGTTTTATATGCATTAATTAATTGTACATTTTTATAGGGTTTAATTAGTGAATCATATAGTATTACTTTCTAAGTCACATTTCTATTTTCTATATTTTTTTGGAAAAGTATCTGATTCGGTCGGGAATTGGTCGGATTTTCCGACGGTTTTCCGCCCAATTTTACCCAAATGGTCGGAAATCCGTCGGAAATTCCCGACCGATTCCCGACGGTTGTGGATATTTTTTACAAACAGAAAATAAACGTGTTGATATACATTTATAACATGTGTTTTCCATCCGTCGGAAATCGGTCAGGAATTTCCGACGGATTTCCGACCATTGGGGTTTCGAAACTTCAAATAGCACAAAATTGATTAGGTTTATGATTGCTAGGGTTATATATGATATATTGAAAGAATTGAATGTTAAAATATCTTAAGAATCACTCTTTTTGATGAGCTTTTAATCAAAACCCTACAAGAAACCGAAAAGTGTGAGTATAGGTTCTATGTTTCGTTATGAAAGGTTAAACTCGTTCTCCAATAGATTTATATAAATCGTCATATACTTTATTTTATGTTTACTTATAAGTTAGTTGTTAGACATAAGATTAGTAGATGTTTTTAAAACCCCATATGGTTTGAAAATTTAGTATTTCATATCCTAAACCCTATATGGTCGGAAATTGGTCAGGAATCCGACCAATTTCCGACAGGATTTATAAATGCATCGTTTTACACTTAGCATTTTTCCGAAAAATTTCATAGCGGTCGGAAATCGGTCGGGAATTTCCAACCAATTTTCGACGGATCTGAAAAAAAACCCGGGAAATTCAGAAAATTCACGAAATTTAGGCGGTTATTTAATTTTCATTCCCGACGGATTCCATACGGATATGCCTGTCGGGAATGTCTAATTAAATAACAGATCTCTTCCTCTTCTCCTCATTTCTTATCTTCGATCTTCTTCTCCTTTGAGCGCCTCCATCGCTGTTGCTCGCCGCCGACCCCTGCGCCGCCATTGCTCGCCGCCGACCCCTGCGCCGCCGTTGCTCGCCACCGACCCCTCCGCCACTCTTCCTCTTCCCTCTTCCTCTTTTCCTCACTTCTCTTCTCTTAACCATGTAAGTTTTTTTTTCTTCTCATGGTTTAGATTTCGATTTAGATTGTTAGTGGATGGAATTTTTGTTAGATTGTTAGGTTGTCTATAGATTTGGTTGTTAGATTGTTTAGTATTTGGATTTATGTTGAAATTTTTTGTTTATGATATTTACTAAATTTTAGTTTAGTAGATTTAGGTAGAATAATGATGTGTTTTCATATTTTGTGAATAGAAATTAGTTTTTGAAATTTATATAATTTTGTTATAATTTGTTTTTGATATAAAATTTATAATATGAACATTTTGTAGAATAATGTTCTTTTTATAATATAGTCACGTTTTTTGGACAATTAAAAATGTAAATTTGTTAAATATATTTTTCTATATATTTTTTTTGAATTTGTAATAATTTTAGAACGTTTTAGAATAATTTTTTAGCACTTTACAAGTGGTTTAAAATAAATTTCCGGCGGGAAAGCCGTTTAAAGTAAAACATTATAATATTACCAATATTTTTTAGCATTTTACAAGTGATTTTTATAATTTTTCATAAAAAAATTTCCTAATATTTTCAATTTTTGTGAATTTGTAATATTTTATGAAATTTATATAATTTTGTATTTTGTATTTTTTAATTTTGTATTTTGCAATTTTTTGTAATTTTGGTAATATTATAATTTTCCTAAATTTTGTATTTATATAATTTTATATTTTGTATTATTTTTTTTTCATTTAGTTTTGACATTATAATTTTCTAATGTTATAATTTATTTTTAATTTGTACAGGAATTTCTCCTTGATAAAAAGAGCGGCGTCGCAGGGGTTTGGGTAAGGTCCCGGTTATGGAATCCGGGGCTACATCGGTTTTCCCGATTACTTCTCTGAAGATCTCGTCAAGCAGAATGAAGAGCTGAAGTCAAAAGTAGCAGCTTTGGAAGCGGTGAAAGCGGACACCGAACTGAA
Source organism: Eutrema heterophyllum (assembly GCA_002933915.1). Classification (NCBI taxonomy): domain Eukaryota; kingdom Viridiplantae; phylum Streptophyta; class Magnoliopsida; order Brassicales; family Brassicaceae; genus Eutrema; species Eutrema heterophyllum. Next base: position 179,838 of record PKMM01011815.1, read on the forward strand.
GTTAGATGCTACGCAAGATGAGCTTACAGAGGCAAAGTCAGATTTCGCTGAGATGTCGGATTGGATGATATCGAAGTTCCCGGATTTCCCAGGAGCGGGAAGGGGAAGGGCAAGGGGAACTTCGGAAACGGGAAATTAATTTTTATGTTTTTGTAATTTGAAAACAATTTAATTTTGTTTCAAAACATTTATTATACTTATGCACAATTTAATTTTAATTTTTGAATTATTAATTTAATTTAATTTAATTTTAATTAAATAATCATTATTTTTTGATTTTTTAATATTTAAATTCTCGTCGGGAAACGGTCGGAATACATGCCCGTCGGGAATCCGTCGGGAAAACACTCCTCGGATTTCCCTCGAAATACCGTCGGAAAATATCCGACAACTATTACCATCGGAAACTGGTCGAAATTTTAGTACGGTCGGTAAGTGGTCGGGAAATTCCGACCAATAATATTCGTCGGGAATTCGGTCGGAATACATGCCCGTCGGAAATTCGTCGGAAATTTCCGACCGATTTCCGACCGATTTTTATTTCCGACAACATAGTCCCGACGGGTAAAATCGGTCGGAAATTTGTCGGGAAAGCCGATTCCCAACCGAATTCTGACGGATATGCCCGTCGGGAATCAGCTGTATTCTTGCAGTGATACTACAACAATGGTTTAATTTGATTTGTGAAAAGGCCCATCATTTTGGGCCGTTGAACTAGGTTATTCTCTCTCTGCTCTTCTTGTCCTCTCTCTCACGGCAAAATCACAAAACTCCAACGCAAAACATGGATATGGTCGGAAACTGCAAATCCACAAAGGGAATATCTACGGCGGTTGTTGATGCCAACGCCGTGATTGAAGGAGGCCAGAGCTTAATCAACCTCACCGATAGGCTCGTAACCGTGCCTGAAGTACTCTCCGAGATTCGTGACCGTGATTCTCGCCGTCTTCTCACCTTCATTCCCTTCGAGACCAGGGAACCTTCTCCTGAATCTCTTAGTAAAGGTATACATAAAATATGTTTGTGACTCTCTCGCTATTGTGGATTCAGTGGTGATATCTGAGTATACGTCTTCTTTCTTTTGTCTCTGACATTGGTTTTGTTTTTTTTCTGCAGTTAATAAATTTGCAAGAGCTACTGGTGATTTGCAAACTCTGTCTGATGTGGATCTCAAGCTGATTGCCTTGACATATACTCTTGAGGCTCAGGTTCATGGGACCAAAAATCTCAGAGATGTTCCTCCACCGATTCAAACTGTTAGGGTAAAGGGATTACCTGAGAAGGAATTACATCGTTGGGGCTCTAACGTGGAAACAGAGGAAAAATCCAACTCTAACTCCAAAACACTTCCGCATACTGAGCATCAAGAAGAGGATGAGCAACAAGGTGATGGGAAGCATAGGCGATACCCGCCCAAGAAAACAGAGGTAAAGCTTGAGGGAAAGATGTTAGTGGAAGGAATGGATGCATCGCAGGGAGAATATGATGATGAGGATACTGGTGATTGGAGACCTGCAGTTAGTAGCAGTACTCACAGAAAGTTTCTTAGAAGAAAGGCGAGGTGGGAGCATTACAATGCCTTGGCTGAACAAGAAACTCAGCAAGATCAAGAAGCTGACGAAGCTGGAAACATGATTGTTGAAGCAACTTTGATCAATGGTGAGGATGGTATCGATCATGAGGGGGTCGATGTTGCAAATCAAGAGTTTGAAGAGAACATGGAGATGGCTAGTGAGGCATCATCGGTTGCAGATGATGGTAGCATTGAGCAGAGTTGGTCGTTGAGAGACTTGTCTGAGTCCAGTGTAGCTTGTATAACCGGTGACTATGCAATGCAAAATGTTATTCTTCAGATGGGTTTGCGTTTGCATGCATCCGGAGGAATGCAAATTCGCCAACTGAACAGGTACACACTTTATGAATCAGATCTTTATATATAAAAAGAAATTCGACACTTTCTATAGCAGGCTCATGAGCTGAGAAAGATACAATTTGTTTTACACTTTATTGCGTTTGCATCTTCAGGTGGATCTTGAAATGCCATGCTTGCTACACCGTAACTCCTGAAATTCGAAAATGCCATGCCTGTCCTGACATTCGAGAAAAATTCTGCCCCAATTAAGTGCGGGAATGGCGGTACACTACGCAAGGTAGCGGTTACAATAGGCGAGAATGGCACCATCGTAGCTGCGCGTACACCACGTATTACACTTCGAGGGACCAAAGTAAGTACTCGTTATAAGCAGAAAGCTAACCGAAATACACTCATATATGCAATGCATGTTCACAAAAAGTTCCATTTATTAGTGAAGAATTAATCTTCTCTTCTTTATTATAATTATATTGTATTGCACATTATTAGCAGACGCTAACCGAATCACATATCTTCTTCTTTCTTCGTGCAGTTTTCGATACCAATGCCTAAAGGAGGAAGAGACGCAATTACCAAGAATCTGGTTCTAAGGGAAGATCAACTCCCTGAAAAGTTTCTCCATCCCAAGACCAAGAAGAAAGCAAGCAAACCGGTTAGTACAATACAAACTCAAAATCTACATAGCCTTTAACAGAAAGAAAACTTCAAGGTAATCTCGTATTTTGATTATATTGTTGTTTTTCAGGGAGATGAGTTTTTTGTATCAGACGATGTGTTCATGAACCATCACAGTGATAAAAAGGCACCATTGCAGCCTCCTATTAGAGAAGCCATGGCGGTTTTCAGCCAAAAAAGGAACCCTAATGACAACCATTATTACTCTCGTTTTAGGCACTGATCTCTTGATGTCAATTTTGAATTAGATATGGGTCAGGACGTCAGGTCATATAATCATTTAAGAAATATAACTATTTCAACCATATTAAGTTTTTGTTATAGTTGAAATGTTTTTTTTTTTTTGGTTTGCTGTCATTTACATTATTGGTTTGGTTTCATCTCTTTGTCCACCACTGGTTTCCCCACGTTTTCTTGATACCATTTTCAGACAAGACAAGAAATTGCGTCTGCAAACAACTTTATTTGTAGGGTCTACTACATACTCGTCACCATCTACGTCGCTCGTCCCCACCTCTTATCAACACATCACATGGAATAATAATACACTAGACGGACTTAAAACCAAACATTTCAAATCACTTTAATCAGTGCTCCACCTAATCTTTTCAACAGCAGATAGAGAGAGGGCTTCAATCAAAATCATCGTTCGTTCAAGCTCTCTGAGAATCAAATCTCAGATGGCCAATTTCTATGGGAATTACCAGATCCCATACGATTTCAATCAGGTTAATCTCTATGATCATCATTATTATTATGATAACAATCATCAGCAGCAGTTTGGTTCCTATCCAACGAGTTATAATCGCTATAATAACTGGAATGGATCTGAGTATGAGACATCCTCTGCATCTGTTGCATACTCTGTTTCAACCATGTCTGAGCCCAAACACTTGTTCTATGATCCGAATTTCTACACAACCTACGAATCTCCTCCTCAGTTTAGCATCTATTGCTCTGTTCAAGGCTTCAACGAGCCGGAATTCGACGAGTACGATCCGACGCCGTACGGTGGTGGCTACGATATCGTTGCAACCTACGGAAAACCTCTTCCTCAGTCGGTGGAAACTTGTTACCCTTCTTCAACCGCTGCTCTGGCAAAACCTCCTTCTCCTCCGGAGATTATCGCTCCTGTTCCTCTTGGAATTTATGATGGTGGTGAAAAAAAAGTTGTTAAGAAACGTGTAACATTCTCTGAACCGTTAACTGAAACCAGACCATTGGAAACCATTAAAGAAGAAGAAGATGATCATGGAGAAGAAGAAGAAGAAGAAGAAGAAGACGATGACGAGGAGGAAGAAGAAGATCACAGTTCAAGCTATGGAACTGTTCAATCTGAAGCTGTAGATAAATTAGAAGAAGTGAAAGCTCTGTATGTTCCGTCTGGTTACGGCTTAGAAGCGACGGATCTCTGTGAGGTGATATTCGGAGGTTACTTTCCTTGTGTGTTACGTAACAAAAGACGCCAGGAAGATGAAAATAAGGATCGTGCGGCTGATGTTTCTTGCTGGGAAAGCAACGATTCTGATCCGTGGAAGACGACTTCCGATTACCTTTTCGGGGATTCGTATCCGTACGGCTATGAGAATCGGATCGAAAGAAGTCAGTTCGAGATCTCCTCTTATGGTTACCAGAGGTATTAACCGGAGTTATCGTCAAATGTGAGGTAGGAGCAACATTCTTTTGATTGAAGCTGATTTATGACTACTATATATATATATGCTCTTTTCGTTTATGGTTGGGCCCAAAGTTCTTATCGAAGATATTCGAGGTTGATCAATAAATGTTATAAAAAGAAAAAAGAAAGAAGAAACTGTTTAGGAAAAAAGAAAGAACACAAAATACTAGTAATGGGTTAGACAGGTCAGGTTGATGTTTTGATGATATGTTAGAATATGGATCATGTGGTTTGTCCATAGGTCATTTATTTTCCACACTTGAAGTTAATTTACAACATAAAAATTGCGTAACAATATTCTCGATGTCTGTCCATATAATGCAATGCAATATCCACGCCGACAATTACAGTATCGGCGAGAAGACCGGTCAAATATTTAGATTCAAAGGTGCATCCGTGCATGCAGTGTGTATAATTAATACAAACCTAGTTAGACAATTTTCTCTTCTTTTTTTATATTGATAAGGTTATTCAGCGTAGATTTTATTTTGGTAATCAATAATCATAGATTGCTAGTAGTCATCACCAATTTGCTAGGAATACAATACAGAATGATTTCGAAAAAGTGTTGGTAAGAGAGAATAAACAGATTTGTTATTATTTTCCAAAAGGAATCGGTTTTAAGCATATTTCAAAGCTTAAAAATCTACTAATTGAAATGCCACAGTACAAGACTACAAGGAATCAGCATAAAAGTAATTTATATATATAGAAAGGTAGAAACGGAGAAATATCATCAAATGTAAATGGTCTATAATACCGCTACACACGTGTAAACTTTATGGATAGAGTTCATGATACTGAACGCGACGCGAGTCGATCAGTCACTCTCACTCCACGAGCCTTTTTCTCTTTAAAAGCGAGCGAAGTTGCTTACTGGTGCTTAACGATGGCGAATCCGTCGCTAGGTTTTGGTGTGGTTGTGCTTTTGCTAGTCGGAAGTTTGATCAACGTTGCGGAGGCCGAGATTCACGAGTACGACAACAAACGGTTCACCAAAATCGCCAACAGTCTCTATGTTCCCGGTAATAGTGAAGCTCTTTACGCTTCCAAGTTTCAGGACGTCGATGCTGCTTCTTCTTATGGTACACATTCCGAGGGAAAGTCATTTATCAGGTAACTTCCTCTCCTGATTTTGTTCTGGTTGAATCAGGGTTTTGTTTTGTGAATCGATTTTTTTTCCAGTTAGGGTTTCATGGGTCTTTGGCTATTTCTGGCTTATACTCGTGAATATTCATATGGTTCTTTCTGCTGTCATATGTTATTTGTTCCTATTTCTGCTTACAGTTTTAGCATTTCGTATTTTCATGGGTAATGTTGTTCAGGTTTGATGACATTACCTTTGTGAGGACAAAGGAAGCATCTAGCAAACAGAAATCGAAGCTGGAAACTGCAGGATTGGTTGAAACTGTAGTGTTTGAGATAAAGGACCGGGATAGAATCGGTGGATCTTTTTTCAAAAGTGATGCTATTTGCTGTACTCCAGAGCTTGCAGATGCTGGATCCTGCAATCTGGGAGAGGTTATAATTAGGAGAGATCCCAGTGAACCTGAGTGGCCTAAACGGATTCCAACTTTCTTTGAAGAGAACAAGGAAGAAGTGAAGATGTCTCCTAAAGCTTTGGTGATCAACAAAACAGGACTTTATACTGTCTACTTCATGACTTGCGACCCAGATTTGGATGGCACTGTAGTCAGAGGAAGATCAGTTTGGAAGAACCTAGATAGTTATCTACCAGGAGAGACAGCTCCTTTAATGAAGTTTTATGGATTCATGTTTTTAGCTTATGTGGTACTTGGCCTAGTTTGGTTTCCACAAGTTTCTCAGTATTGGAAGGATGGAATCCAGTTGCATAGTCATATTAGCTTGGTAATTGCATTTTCCATGGGTGAGTTAGCCTTCCTGTACTTTGACTTCGCCTATCTCGAGTCAGCTGGTACAAGTCCTATGGAGGTTACACTCTGGGCAGTAACTCTTTCTGCCGTGAAGAAGGCACTGTCCCGGCTTCTACTCTTGGTCATATGTTCAGGCTATGGGATAGTGAAGCCAGGTATAACATCGAGGATGCTTCTTATTGGCATCATCTGCTTTGTTATAAGTGAATCTCTTGGGCTTGCTATACACTTTGGGAACATCTCTGAAGATGGAATGAATTTCTTAATGCTCTCTTGGGCTCTATACTGGAAACTTGCTTACTCCAGTGGAATTTTAGGTCCTTGTGGAAAACGCTCAAGTATCTTAAGGTAAGAAACCTAGAATACGTCTATTCATTTGATGATTCATATAACATATTAGGCACACTGCTTTCTATGTGTCTATTAACATATTGCTTATAAGTATCTTTCCTGCTAAATTTTGAAAGTTGCAAATGAGCCATCTCCGAAGATTCAGTCTTCTTAATTTTTTCATCTCTACTAATACCATAAGAGGAACATTGCTAAGTTGCAGCTCTACAAGAAGTTTGCAACTGTACTTGTAATCATGGTGGTGCTCAACGTTGCCTGGATTTGTGTGGAGGTAACAACTCGCTAGTCCAATGTAACTCTGGAGAATCACTTGAAAACGGCAAGTCATAGGATTGTGCGAGTGAATTCTTTTCCCTTATCGTTTTCTGAATCAGGTACATGTTCATGACTCTCTGAGTGAGCTTTGGCAAGTGAAGTGGATCATTCCAGCTTTTTGGTATCTGCTTTCTTATGCACTGTTGGTACTTATATGCTTCTTTTGGTCTCCATCCGAAAAACCAACTAGGTAATAATATCAATCTCTCTCAACCCTTTATTTGGCCTTTTATCAATTGGGTGCTTATATGGCCTGTTTTTAAGTTCCACAAAGATTTTTTGTTTGTGTGTTATAGGGTTTGAACTTCTTAGGTAATGAATAGAATTTGTATACGTGATCTTCTCTGCTGCTGAGGGCTGACCATTCAGTTTTCTACAAATTTGAAATTGCAGGTACCTATACTTAGCTGAAATGAAGGAGATGGAGGAAGAAGATCTCTCATTGGCGGAAGCTGGGATGAAGAATGAAGGTGGCAATGTGGAGAGGGATGAGAGGAAGAGCCTTCTGGAAGCATTCATTCTATTGTTTGGGAATTTACCAAGGGAGAGGTGAAAAATCCATTACATTTGCTGCCTGGCATCATCATCATCATCGTCCTTAACCCAAGCTGCCTCCTAATCATCCTTTTTTAGCTTCGGGTTTGGTGTGTTTTAAGTTTTTAAACTCCCAGTATAACTAGAATCTTTTGCAGCAGACTTGAGATGCCAGTTTTCATTACTTTTAAGAGGTTGATCTAGCTAACCGGATTCAATGTGTTTAAACTAGAATCTTATGTAGCAGACTTGTTCGGTAACTGAAATGTCAGTTCGGCAATCACAATGAAGATTTGCAAGGTGAAATCCAAGTGGACGTGGAGAGGTCTCTTGAATCTACCACCACGAGGATGCAAGCCGTCCGGAAGCAAGAAGCGTCGAGATGACAAGGATGGTCCTTCCGGAAAAAAAAAACGTGGAGGGAGAGGATCAAGTCGCTTTTTTCAGATATTCACGTGCTTTGGTTGTTAAATCGCTTAAGCCTCTTTGTTCATCACTAGAAGTAACGATTAAGGATTCTCTTTCAGTTCATGTGTTGTCCTTTATTAGCCCTTTCCTTCACTTCAGCCCTGCTATGGTTTATTAGCCCTTTCCTTCACTTCAGCCCTGCTATGGTTTCTATGTATATTTTTTTCCAGCTCTCGGTCATACATCAACTCTTACGTATTTACTTCTCTATTTCATTCCGCTCTACTTAGCTTCTTATATGTCACTTGATTTACTGATATATTTGTACATCAAGCTCCCTTCTACTGCTTCTGTGAGTCTAGATGTTAGTACTTCTCACGTCATTTTAGCATATATGTGAGAAAGATTTCGTTTGAATATTTTATTATAATGGGCTTGGATGTTGCAGTTTCTGTAGTGAGCAGAGAAATAGCTGCATTGTTATAATTTGTTAAGTATTGGCTACAATTCCTCTTTACTTTGTTCCAAATATAGGCATTTCAATTATTTCGCTCCACTACCTTATAGTTAGCACCTTGATCTACCCTACTTGAGTAGCCGAAAGTATTGGGAGAACTGAAGCAATTGTCATTGTCGCTGTCTAATTGATCATATTTTGTGGTTGTGGCTCTTCATATCATTTTTTATTGCCCGCAAATAGCAAGCTCCTCCACATATTAAAAATACTTGATTGACGTTAACATCATTGACAGACTTTGACTTCATATACATATTTTGCAATTTTGTCGTCAACAGACAGATAATACTATTTCTCCTTTTGGAGTTCGAGCGGTGTTGTCTATGTGTTCATGCCTTCTTTACATTTGCTTTCACTTGTTAGGAATTTTAGAGGAGACTGCAAATCGGTCGCTCGTATTCTTCCAATTATTTTGTTGCATGTGGAATTTACAGATACTTAATCAAAGAAATGAGGTAATCCGCAAATATTTGATTAGAGGTCCTTGCCAACCTCGTGGTCATATTTTTAAACAAACATCGATTGGTGGCGTATTGAGGCGATTTAACCCTGTTTGGTTTGATCAGTATAGTAATTGGTTAGAGTATAGTGTGAAGAAAGATGCAGCTTTTTGCCTATGTTGTTACTTGTTCAGAGATAATGCTGGTAAGGGTGGAACAAAAGATGCATGGACCACCGAAGGGTTTTCTAGCTGGAATAAGTTTAAAAAACTTTCAGAACATGTGGGAAGTGTTAATAGTTTTCATAACAATGCAGTTATGAAGTGTGAAAACTTGATGAGACAAGGACAGTCTATCAAGCAGGCTTTGCATAAACAAGATGATATTACGAAGAATGAGTATCGAATTCGGCTGAATGCTTCAATTGATGCTTCCAGATACTTATTGCGACAAGGGTTACCTTTTCGTGGTCATGATGAAACAGAAGAATCTGCTAATAAAGGAAACTTTGTGGAGCTTCTGAAATATACTGCTGAACAAAATGAAGTTGTGAGTAAGGTTGTTTTAAAAAATGCTCCTGGAAACAATCAGATGACGTCTTCAAAGATTCAGAAAGATATTGTGCATTGTTTTGCTGAAGAACTAGTCAAATCTATCATTAAAGAAATTGATCATGATGTCTTCGGTTTGTTGGTGGATGAGTCTGCTGATGTTTCCGATAAAGAACAAATGGCAGTTGTGTTTCGATTTGTTGATAAAAGTGGGATAGTCAAAGAGAGATTCATGAGTATTATTCATGTGACTGAGACATCTTCAGCAACTTTGAAATCTGCAATTGATTCTTTGTTTGCTAAATATGGATTGAGCATTAAAAAGGTGAGAGGGCAAGGTTACGATGGAGCAAGCAATATGAAAGGTGAGTTCAATGGGCTAAGGTCCTTAATCTCGAAGGAAAACACATCAACATATTATGTCCATTGTTTTGCTCATCAACTTCAATTGGTTGTTGTGGCAGTTGCCAAAAAACATTTTGATGTTGGAGATTTTTTTGATATGGTTTCATTGTTGTTGAATGTGGTGGAAGCTTTATGCAAAAGGAAAGATATGCTCCGGGAGAGTTATAGAAGAACGATTGAGAAAGAAATTAATGATGGTGAACGTTGTACTGGAAAAGGGTTAAACCAAGAGGTTGCTCTTCAAAGACCGGTGAATACTCGTTGGGGTTCTCACTATAAAACCCTATTGCGTTTGATTGAGTTATTTCTTTCTATCATCAAGATGCTTGAGTATGTTCAAGATGAAGGCGTAGAAGATTTGAAAAGACGTCAAGCACATGGTCTCCTCAGATACTTCCATAGCTTTGATTTTGTGTTCTATTTGCAAATGATGATACACCTTTTAGGACTCACGGATAGCTTGTCCATGGCTTTGCAAAAAAGAGATGAAGATATTTTGAATGCTATGTCATTGGTGAAATCAACTAAGAGACAACTGCAAAAGTTTAGGGATGATAGATGGAGTTCTCTCATGATTAAAGTTTCTTCTTTTTGTGAGAAACATGATATTGAAAAGCTTGACATGGAGGAAGATTTCGTTGACTCAAGGAAACCAAGGAAAAAATCAGGAGTAACAAATATGCATCACTACAAGGTCAATTGCTTATATGCTGTTTTGGATTTGCAGCTTCAAGAGTTTAACGATCGCTTTAATGAGTTGAACACTGAATTGCTTATTTGCGCTGCTTCATTATCTCCTATCGACTCGTTCTCTCAATTTGACAATTCAAAGTTGATGAGGTTAGCTACGTTCTACCCATACGACTTTAGTTTTAGAGAGTGCATATCTCTTGAACAACAATTAGATATCTACATTGATAACGTTCGAAGTGATGAAAGATTTACTCATCTAAAGAGTCTTGGAGAACTTGATCATATGCTAGTGGAAACACGAAAGCATTTGTCACATCCTTTGGTTTATAGGCTTTTGAAGTTGATTTTAATTTTGCCTATTGCTACTGCGACGGTTAAGAGGTGTTTTTCAGCAATGAAGATCGTGAAGACAGATCGACGCAATCGGATCGGAGATCAATTTTTGAATGATTGTTTAGTTTGTTTTGTCGAAAAAGATATATTTGAGACTATTACAAATGAGACTGTGATGAAACGATTTCATAATATGAAGGATCGTAGGGTGGTTTTGTAATATGTTTTATATTTTTAAGAAAGTTTTTTTTTATTATGTTTTGACACCGGTCAAATAAAATTCTGGGTCCGCCACGGACTATACCCGCGTTTTTTTTTCATGTAAATGCAGATTCATACCAGAGCGCTGCTTCAGGGGTTCCAACTGATAATGATCCAAATAACACAACTGTGGGTTATATGCTCCAATCATATATACTGTATGTGTCCCGCTGGGTTATCTTCCAAAGGGTAATTTCTGACACATTCTAAGTTATGTACAGGTTTTTATTGGTGGATTAGATCCCACTGTCACGGACGATCATCTGAAGAACGTCTTTGGCCAATATGGTGAGATTGTGCATGTGAAAATACCTGCCGGAAAGCGCTGTGGATTCATTCAGTTTTCCGAGAAGTAAGTGCACTGCTGTTGCTGGAAACTCTGACACTTGAACCCTATAATATATAGGCTTTGGAATATCAATGTAACAGTTTAATCATGTGTTAATTATCCCTCGTTTTTCAGAAGCTGTGCAGAGGAAGCTCTTAGAATGTTGAATGGAATGCAATTGGGTGGAACAACCGTCAGGCTTTCATGGGGCCGAAGTCCTTCATCGAAACAGGTAATTGAGATTCCCTTTGCATGTGATATGGTATATTAGATGATAGAAAGAAACCACTTGCAATGTCGGATTCTAGTAGCCTCTCTGGCCGCTTCCTGCCTTGCTTGGCCAATGGAGATTTTAGAAGACTTAATTTATCTCTTCTTCCCTTATGTTTTGTTTAATATCGATTCTCAGGCAGTAGGTCCGAGTCAGTATTATTACAGCGGGTATGGACAAGGTCAGGAGCATTATGGGTACTCGATGCCGCAAGATCCTAATGCGTATTACGGAGGCTACCCTGGCGGGTATCAGCAGCCACCACAGCAGCAACAAGTCGGATTCAGCTACTAGCTGGCGAGAGTATTCTTAGCGTCGCTGTTTGTTGTTTGAGTACTTTGTCATGAACGTGTTTCCAAACGCTTTTATCTGTCTTTGTCTCTCTCTGTTTAGGAGAGTTTCTTTTGCTCAAGACCGATACTAAAGGAGTGTGAAGACTGAAGAGCTTGACTCTTAATAATGTTTTTGCGATGCTTCTGTTTTCTTTTTGCTTGCTTGCTTTGAGAGTAGAGAACGTGATTTACATAAATGGTATTGTAAGATTTTCACCACTTCCTGAAACAAGTCGAGGATTTTCAAGCTTTTATTATATATATATATATATATATATNAACTGTGTTTAGTACTGAATGTTAAAACAATTGTCCATAAAGTTTTTTGGTGGGAAAGTGATCCTGTTGTGCAATGTGTTTATTATTTAAAAGGATTATTTTGGTTGTATGTTAGATGTTAATGAATAACGAATCTGCGGAATAGTAAAATTATTAAAAGATGGGAATAACTAAGGAAAACAAAACAGAAGTAAAGGTTTATGAAGGAGAGAACTTGTGGTTTGCGGGTTATCAATCGAGAAACAGAGAGTGATAGATTTGATTCGCCGGCGGGAATCATCGATCTGGAGGCAGATGCGAATTCCGGCGAAACAAGTGCCTTGAGAGCTGGTGTGCTGGAGACACGTGACAGCTTCCCGGAGCTGATGATGTTGCCGTTGTTAATGGGTAGACCGGAATTAGTTCTTCCGTTGAAACTCCGGCTACCAAAAGAGAATCTCGCTGCCCTCTCCGTAAATCCTGGATCCCCTGAGAATTTTGTCAACGGCGTCGTTTTGTTCATCATCGGCGGCGGAGAGCTCATCGGAGTTGCGTAGCACGAGGCGGAGCAAGAAACCTTCCCATTATTGTTTCCATCGGAGCTCCGTAGATCTCACCGGAGCTATTTCCGATGTTTCCAAGCTGCCCGATGAGTTCTCTGATAATGAATCCGTCACCGACTCCGCCGGAGAAATTGGAATCCGACAGCGTCGGAGAAGACACAAGGGAGCTCAGAGCAGAGTCGAAGATGCTATGTTGTTGTTGTTGTTCCGTTGACTTTTCCCACGGAAAGCAATCATGCGGCGACGAATTTCGAGCACCGCCATTAACGCCCAGTTAAGCATCGCCGATGAAGAGGACAGTGGTTCAAAATGCACCGCCATATCCCACGGTGGCGGAAGCTCTGTGTTCATAAACAGCTCGTTCTCCATTGTCTTGATTGCTTAAGAATGAATCAAAAATCAGAGATCTAAATTCTAGTAAGATCCCAAATTATTACGCAGGAAAAAAAAAAGATCCTAAATTACTCAGAAATAGTCAAAAAATCACATCAGAGGTTCTTCAACAAGAGTAAGTTTGGAGTGTGCCGAAGGAGAAGAAAAGCGTAACGAAACCATCGAAGATAACTTTAGGATCTTCTTATGTTGTTTTTTTGTTTCTAAACGACACCCATTTTTAAAGTTATTGTCGTTTTTTTCTAACTAATACGATGCGTTTCAGGTTCTGTTTGGTTTTTAAACGTCGTTCACTTTTGCCACGTCATCGATATAGTCAAAGGTTATATAGCGGGTTGAATCGGACTTGGTAGGATTGACTTGCATTTTCTGCAAGTGGAGGGTAGAGTTACAAAAAAAATCCAGTTGCAGGGTTGATTCGCAGAAAACCCAATAATCATTCCCATCATTGACTTGAACTTAGGAAAAAGAGACAACAAATGTCACCCGCATATATACCCTCTTCCTCACCACGCTTGACATGGACACTTGTGGGGCATGTCTTATAAACAGGTGCTGCATTGCGTTGAATGTGAGTTCTCGCTGGACTTCAGGTGTGCTACTCTACCGGAAAAAATAAAGCACAGGTGCGATGACCATTTCCTGTCCTTGTGTTTTGGTGATGATTTCGGGGAGTTATGGAATGCCAAGCCACTGAAGAGGGGAAGAAACTAGAATCGGGTCAATAACACTATTATTTTTCTCTATCTCTCACTCCCATTTTTTGATCACCAATGCTTAATAAAAATTGAAATCTGAGAGCGAACTGAATTATATAAAAACAAAATTTTACTTGAATAATTATCCCCAATCTTACAGAACACCATGGATTATTGCATATCTAGTTTCTTCACCGTAATTAGCTTCCTCTTCACTGCAACCACTTTGCCTCAGAATCTCGAATTGGGTCAGGTCAATTGGTCAAATAAACTCAATCTCCGTCTTCGTACCCTTCCTCAACTCTCGTTTCACCGAGCTCGTTGAGAAGGCTCTTCTCCTCCAAAACCTCGAAGACGTTGTGGGTGGTCACATATTACCATCTTCCCCCTTGCAATGAAGCTCTCAAGCGTGACATCGACCCAAATTTCAAACCGCTTCCTTCTTGTTCCAAATATGCAACCTTAAATCTCTCCGAACACTCACTCCAAATATGCAACCTTAAACCTTAAATCTAACGGCTCGTAATCCCTCGAGAAGATTTCAACCGACGGAGAAGCCTCCTATCAATCTCCGTCGTATTACCGAAGGAGCTCCCGAAAACGACCCGAGAACCAACAATCTCAACAAATCCGCTGACGTCAATAGTCGGTTCTACTCGCTAGAGGGACCAGAGGATCCGAGAGTCCATAAGACACACGTCGCCGTCATCGCCATTGTCATCGCTCAGCATCGCCGTTGTCCAAGTTGCCGTTGTCATCGCTCAGCATCCTGGAGGCAAACGTCGCTGTCATCGTTTTGATGAGAGTTGTGAGCATACGGTGTCGTGGCGTGCTCCGGCGAATTTTCTATTACGGAAGGAGGAAGAAAGAAGACGCGAGAGAAGTTCTAACACGATCAGACAAAGTTCAATAATCTTCGGTTGGGTCATAAAAATATCTCCACGTTATAAAATCAATTTGATGGAATTGATAAGGATTTAAATGCAAATAAAAAATTTAGTTTCCGTATCTTTCCTTCTCCCTTTCCCTTGTCTCTTTTCTTTCTTCCAAGCCCCCTTGCTCATTCTTTTCTTCTCATTTGTCTTTCCTTCACGTTGTCCTCGTCCGAAGTCATCGGAGGTCCTCCATCACGTTTTCAGGAGTTTCGATCATCGTCGGGTCTTCTTCATCCCTTGTTCTTCTTCTCACTTGATTTGATTTCTCCTCGACGGGTAAAGATTTCATAATGCGCATCTTACATATCTAAGATCCCTCGTTAAATTGCTTAGAAAATCCCGGACGATGGAGAAGAAATTTTCTGAATCCTTTTAGTACCATCCGATCTTCTAAGTATATCTAGTGCTGGAATTTCCACATTCATGTGGAGTTGATGATACCTTTTCTCCTTGTTTGTATCAAATTTCTTGAATGTTTGCGCCTTTTCTCAGATTGTTCAGGGGACCTGCTTAATGAGACTCTTGTTGACTTACTTTTTATGGATACATGTATCGAAACCTATGGCACATTGATCCGATTGCTTTTCAATATATAGATTCTCTTCGTGTTTGAGATCGGTGGATGTGATTGTGGTTTTGGTATCTTTTATGCAGAAGGGAGGGGCTTGATTGAACAGGAAGCTCATGGAGTAGAGATTCTGTTTTGGCGTTTTTCTTTGTGCCTGAGAATTGAAATAGATCTTTTGAGTTATACGGAATTTGTTTTTTTTTAAACTAGAATCTTATGTAGCAGACTTGTTCGGTAACTGAAATGTCAGTTTTATGTTATTTTGAGATTATCTTGATGATTTTAATTAATCTTTGTTGGTAGTAGTGGATTAGTGTTCAACTTGTTGGTAATGATGGACAAGTGGAACAACACTTGGACGAAATAAATTCTTTAAAGTTCTCTAATCCCAACACAAAATTTCCGAATTAATTCAAGTTTTAGCTCGATATAACAGAACCATATCAAACCGGAAGACAAACGGGTTCGTGATGACTGATCAGATTTCACGGGATACGACATCGTTTGGAGAAGCCTCACACAGATAAGGAAACCTCAATGTATCAGATTTCGTTCGAGACGACGTCGTTTGGAGAAGCGTCTCTCTTTCTTTTTGGTCAAACCTCTCAAACCCAGTAAGTCACACGATAATCTCAGCGGTTCCACTGAAGAAAAACCCAACAGCCATGGAGTCAAGATTAGTTCGAGAAGACAATCCTTTGAAAGAGAAATGATGATCTTCTTTTGATGCTGGAGGAGAAGCTTTGCTTTGAGTTTCAGGAGCTGCAGCTGGAGTTTCAGTATATTTGTCTCTCTCTTTCTCTCTCTCACTCTAGACCCATTTCGAATCTCTCTCTCTTGTAACATCTTCCATGGCTGAAAATGACGTTGTTCTTCCACGTTTTTTCAAGTTTGTAAAATGAGATGAATGATCAAAATTAGTGCACGATCTTTTTTGCTTCAGATAAGACTAAAGATGTGTGTGAAAACAAGGTGGAGGTTATTATTTAGTAATGCAGTTAAACCAAATTTTAAGAAACATAACCTTAGATAAGAAAACAAACAAGAGCCATAAACGTTTTTTTTAAGAACACAACAAATAAGAAACGTTAGGACCAGAGCTTTTTGATTTGCAAAACACAAAATAAACAGAAACCCTAATCTAAAACAACAAAAGTATTAATTCTTAAAAGAGAAACGCAACTTTGAAATTAAAACCCTAAGATGTAAGAATACAACGGCCAAAAAAATGGGTTTGAAAAATTAGAAATTAATCGAAACTCTGAATCTAAAAAAGAGGTTTCAAATATAAGAAACATAAGTAAACCCCCTCAAACAAAAGAAAACATAGACCCAAAAGAGGGCTTTTACAAATCAAAAGCCGAAATAAACAGAAACTCTGTGAAATACGATAAAAACACATGAATCACGAAAGTAAAAACATCGAATCGAAGAAAAAAAATCGTATCACGAAAGAAACTCTAACATGTTTAGTAAAAATAAAAATAAAAACCTTGCGGTGATGTGGCATTTGAATCAATGCAAAAGAAAAAAGAGCTGAGATAAGAAAAGTAAAAAACAACAATCGTGAGAACCATTCGAAACAACATCATCAGCCTAGACATTTCCTTTTCTACTAGAAACAATTTTTTTAAAACAATAACGTCATAAGAAATACAATGAACAAGTTGTTAAAAATCTTAATATACAAATAACTAAAATTCTCGTTATTAGTACACCATTTTACTACGATTTTTGGATTTACTTCAAAAATCAAGTATAGTAAGATGATTTTTTTTTCAAATATAGTTAACGGAACTAGAATATGACGGAGAATCTTCGCGGAAGTTTTTTGCCTCTTTGGGCCTCTACACAGGCCAATAAGAAGACCAAAACTTGCCGCGTCACTTTCAAATCTCTTAATCACGTTTGCGATACACACAAACCCCAAGCGTTTACACTTAAGCCAGGCCCAGCTTAAAGAAAGGTACACACAATAATTGAAACCACAAGACTTGTCCATATGAGAGAAATAGAGACCAATAGAGCCATCTTTGCAAACAGTAAACCCTAGAAACCCAGGCGAGCGAGAAAAGAGAGATAGACAAGTACAGGTTTCAGCTCAAGATGATTATCCCTGTTCGTTGCTTTACATGTGGAAAGGTCGGTTTTTCTCCTTGGATTTGGTAATTGGGCGATTCAAATCTTAGTTAGGGATTATCCCTGTTCGTTGCTTTAGTTACTCGAAAATTTGACAAACAAGACTTCTTTTCTCTCTCTTATCTGATATGAATGTTTCAGCGGATGGATACATTCTGGGTCGATTTGATTAAATCTTTTTTTAAGTGATAAAGTTTTGAGCTTTACTAAGCTTTCACTTTGTGATGTTTAGGTGATTGGAAACAAGTGGGATGCGTATCTTGATCTTCTCCAGCTAGACTACACTGAAGGGTAAGCTACATGATTCTTCTCGGTCTAATCATATTTTGTGCGAAAAGAGAATCATTTATCTGAATTTGAGAGAAATTAGTCCAGACATCGTAATGGGTCTGTCGTTTATGTAGGCGTATGAGATTAGTTAACACCACTTCTCTGATTAAGAATAAAAAACAATCAAAGAGATTTGTTATTGAAGGATATAGCTTCTTTCGATCTTCTGCCTAGTATAATGTCTATGTGCCCATCTACTTTTGATATCCAGTACTTTGTAGATTCTTATCTCTATTGTAAAAGTAGAAAGTAAGGCTTGTTGGCTTTTGATTGTACGTGTGCCCATTTACATGATTCTTCTCGGACTAATCATACTTTGTGGAAATTTGAGTTCTTTGGTGAAACATGAGAGAAACTAGCCACTCGGTCTGTCGTTTATTTTGGAAGATAATATGGGAAGTATGAGCTTAGTTAACACCATTCCTCTAATGAAGAACCAAATCAGTAAAGGGTTAATGGTTGAAGACCTTAGCTAATTTTTCTGCTGCTTATATTTTATTGGAATTTGGAAGAGACCTATCGTGCCTGTCTTGTTTAGTTTGTAGAGTCTATTTCTATTGTTGTATTATGAACAAAGACTCGATGGCTTCCAATCCTTATGTTCTATCTGTACAAGGATCTGAGCCCTTGGTTCCTAGATATTCAAACCGTGTTAGTTTTGCATTTCTCGTGATTTGCTTCTCAAGGTTTTTGTGATAAAGAAGGCTTTTTTACTTTGTCATGCAAATTTTTGTTCGAGAGCATTTGCTTTGTTTAGGCCCTTATTGTTGTTTAAGATTTCCTCGATGAGTAAAAAGTTACAATTTGTTTTTGCAGGGACGCACTTGATGCGCTCCAGCTAGTCAGATACTGCTGCAGACGTATGCTGATGACTCATGTTGATCTGATTGAAAAGCTTCTCAACTACAACAGTACACTCTCCAATCTCTATATGTTGTGTTTCGTTTGACTCTGTTGTCTTTTTTTCCGATTTATTTACTGTACCCAAATACTATTCCTTGCAGCTCTGGAAAAATCGGACAACAGTTGAAAGAGGATGCAAATCTGCTGCTGAAAGAGTGTTCTTCATCATCAGGCCTTTATATTATAAGTATGTATGAAATACTTTGTGTTTGGTGTAGAACCTTTAATTCGATCTGAATCATATGGGTTTTCGAGGACGTTAGTGATATTGTCATGTGTATGTCAGTACCGCTCTACGTGTGATTCAATGTTATGATTTTCTAAGCTGAAAAATTTGTCGGAGTTCATGTTTCATTTATATAAAGGCGCCATGGCAATATTCTCATACCGTATAAGTTATACGACATACAATTTTAACAATATAAAAGATACGACAGTAATTTTAAACAATTTTTGGACGCATCATGCAAACAGAGATTGTTGGGGCTTATGCTTAACGCATCTAGCAAACAGAGATTTTTGGACGCATCTTTTAACAATATAAAAGATACGAGAAAGGAATTTCAAACAGGATGAGACTCAATTGTCTCTAGACTCTAGTAATAATTTCCTGTTGTTTAATAATATTTGTGGGTATAATTACATTTGTTTGGACGATAAAGTATTGTAATTTTTAACATTATCCGATAGTGTGTTCAGATTTGTGCCGGGAGTTCGGGTTAAAGAAAAATGTGTAACCAAAGAAGAATGAACAAAATGTAACCATATTTGGATTATGTAATCCGACCCCATTTTTAAGGGAAACATATAACATAACAATCCCACAAACCTCATGAGATGTGTTCGAGAAATTAAGATCCAATTAGTCGGAACTAAAACCAGTTCGAAGAAAGAACAAATAAACAGTGACTCAGTAGCCATTAATCTGTCTTGGTGTAGTTGTCGATCCTACCAACCGAGAGAACGGTTGCTGCGTTTGGTTGTTGCGGGTCATGTTAAATTTGTTGCTTCCCGTTCCGGATTTAGGGTCAGAGTAGGCTTGAGCTAGCTCAAGAGGAGAAGCTGCTTTCCCGGGACGAAGCCCTGTTCCATCTGTTGATTCCGGTTTCTGGGGAACCGGTTTTCGCCATGTCTCTGGTGATGGATGTCTCGTCTTCTCCTGAGTCTGCTGTTGCTGTCTTGTGCTCTTGATATCATTATCACGCCAGTTTCTCCTCTGGGTTTCGGATCTGGCAACATCGCTTACACCTCGAACGTCCTTTTGGTCGAATTTCCTCGTTCTCAGGTCACGAGGAGAACTCATTGGCCTTTGGTTTGTGTGCTCTGGAACTCTTTCGATGGGTTTGAGGACCATCCTTTTGATATAAACAAAAAAACATAAACAGAACTTAGCATTAGATAGTTGATCTCAATGGAACTGTACGAGTTGGACCTAAGACAGTACACGCATAATGCGAGGGGCTAGAGGAAACCCGTTCTACCTGTCTAACGGTTGCTCCAATTTGTGATGCTCGGTCTCATCAATGCCTCGCTCCTTCAAAACCTAGTTGCAAAATAGAGGTTAAGAATAGGTTGTAAAACTCAAATGACTCTATATAGCCAAGAAATCAACTGATGATGAACAAACGGGAAACTTAACAAGGTAGAGCTACACAACAAGATGAAACAAAGCGAACTCACCAGCTCTCGCGGTCTAGCACCGCCAAAAACCGCATTTCTGCACCAGAAACCAGATAACGTAAGCGCGTCTAGTTGATATTCTAGAGAAGTGAATGACAGGAAAAAACACACGCTAGTGAAAATAACTATGAACTAAATTCAATGTTCTAGTATATTCTACAATCATGGACTTCTGAGGATAGTTTGACACAAAGTCAATATATTGAATAGATACCAAAACGTGCCAGAGCATAATCCTTCTGTATCACTACTTACGCCCCCAAGCTCCAAAAAAATTATTACTAAGTTGAGAAGATAACTGTAATTACCACCATAGCTTGATAGAGCCTTGAAAATCCTTACCTTTCCTTTTCAGTCTTAACTTCTGGTTGCTCGAGCAACTGTGTCACAGGCTTCAGATACAGCTTGGGGCGCTCAACCGGCTGGTTAGAAATCTCATCTACAGACAAACCAGGTTTTGAAATGTTCATACTTTTCTGTTTCACATAACCAGCTTCACGTTGAATAAGACTCGAAGCACCATTTTCCTGCAGATATATAATTTTTTTCATCAGAAAACACAGTTGACCAAGCAGGAAACCTGAAAACCAAAGAGGCAGCTCAAAAACTTAGAACTAATACCAGTTTTCCATCATTCACAGGTTTCTCAACACTTTCAAGAGGTTTTGTCCGAGGCAGCAGGTTCAGCTTAGGTCGTTCGACGACTTCAGAAGGGGCAGTTGGTTGCACCAAATGTCCAGCAGGCCTAACGTCAGAATAACTTGGATGAGGCCTATTGCTGCTGTTTGCTACAACTTTCGCTTCCTTAACGTCCAAATAAGTTGGACCAGGGATTCTTTCATACTCACGGGATAACTTTTTCCCACCCTGGATCCCATCTTCAGCGATCAGACCCCGTTCTACACGTGTTCTGTGTGGCTCATCCCCTTGATTAATCACAGGGTTATTAGTCATATAACCTCTGCTCTCTATCTCTGAATGCTTTACAACCTCAAGACCCATCTGAGAAGGAACCAAAAGCTTAGTCTGCCATCTCACTTGCTCAAGGGCACTTGTATGGACCAAATTAGAAACAGCTGGTTGTGTAGTCCATGGAGACTGTCCAGGCTCATTGTTAGCCACTGGGACCTCCTTCCTCGCAGTCCAAACATTAGGGTGAGTTCCTGACACCGAGTTCTCGCCATTACCAGTCCCAGTCACAGAATGAGTCATATCACTCATCTTCCCAGGGAAAGGACCAGCCGGTGCTGACCAACCGCTATGTCTCCCAGTTAAAACCGAGTCTGCTTTGACCTCCAAACGGCTATTTGCAACCCGGAAAACATCATCACTGACCATTCTACGGGGAGCCGAGTGACCATCCAGAGGCTTCCGTTCATCTTCGTTGAAATTGCGTCCAATATTCGTGGTGTGAGGCAGAAACAGGGACTTATCATCGAAGTTTCTTATAGTATGAGACGAACTCGGCCTTGTCCTCTGATCCGGTCGGCCGATCGAGTTTCCCCAAGGCGCTCTATCAAAAACAGGTCGATCCGGAGTAATCTTCGGAATCCTACAAAGGAAAATTGATCAAAAATGAGCGAAAGAGCTCAAAAACGAAGATATCAAATCGCAGACGCTTTTCATCCGATACAAGGGTAGTAGTAACAATAGACCTAAACAAATCAGAAAACAAAAATTTCGATACAGATCTAATAGCTCTATGAATAAACGAAAAATTTACCAGAAACATCACTCGAATCGCACAAACCAAAACAAGGATTCGATTGATCTCCGATACGCATACCAACTAAGAGGCGATCCAAATGGGAAAAAAAAGGAGCGAAGATTTATACGAATCCGAGGAGACTTACACTCCAGGAGCGGAAGGGAGAGGAAGATCAGATGGTATGGAGCCGCCATGGAAGTCCTTAAGCGTCATGGTGCTACCAGCCGCTTTCTTCTTCGACATCGTTGCACAACTTTATTTTATCTGATCCTATTCGCTTATTTTACTCTGTTCTCCGATTGAGATTTGAGTTTTTCGCCGCCGGAGAAGGGAAGAAGAAGACGAACACCTCCCTCAATCTCTCTCTCAATCTCTCTCTCGCTCTCAAGGTTCTTCGATTATCGACCCCTACGGTTCGTATGGTTCAGCTTCGGATTCTCAATTCTCCTCTCGGATTTATTAAATATCGAAAATTTACTTCCTCAATGGACGGAAAAATGTTTTTTCTTTTTCTTTTGCCCCTTAAAAAGAACCGAAAATACGAAACTATCCCTATTGAAATCAACTATTTGCGTTTAGATAGCCCGACCGATGCGATTTTAATTTTTTTGGCTGGTCCGTCGCGGGCTGGTCCGTCGCGGGCTGGTCTGTCGCGGGCTGGTCTGTCGCGGGCTGCGGTCCCAAAATCCCTTGTCCAAACTCAACCCACATGTAGTCTACGGTTTAAGCGGGCTAACCCGCGGATTCCTTGTAACCAACAGTTAAACTTTAACTTAGACAAATGAAGTATGAAAAACAAGACATTTAATATTTTAATTGTTCAAACAAGTTCCACTTTTTTCGCAAGCAACACTTAAACTTAAACTTTAAGGTAGGAACGTATGTTATATGATTCAAAAAGTGTAGGACAAATCTATTCAACACTAACTTAAACCTAAACACTCAAACAAGGACAAGAACTATAGGACGAATCTCAAAGATTAAAATCCAGCAACACTTAAACCAACAACATCAAGTCCATTGTCTAGACTTAGATCCATGATCCATGTCTACGAAGTGACAAAAGGAGCTGCATTTGTTCTAAATATTTAGAATTTGCATACGTTGGACTTGAGAAGCGCAAATGTATGTGAATGTTTCAGAACACATAAGAGATTTTAAACAACCTCTTGATGAGCACATCTTTTTGTCCTACCAGTCTGCCGACCAAGCCGGATTTTCTTCAAAACATACCTTTAGACAACCGAAGGAGCAGAGCATTATAGAGAAATAGAGAATTCAAATTTCAGAAAACACCTTTATATTCACACAATCCTGTTTTAGGTTTAAGTACTTACAGCTTCTTCTCATGCTTATGTCTCACAAGAAGAGCTGACCCAAAGGAACCTTTTCCAATTTGCTCAAGAACCTCGTAATATTGACAAACTCTGAAATTCACCTCCTCTGACTTTATTTCGTCTAAAGAATCTGAAGGCAAATGAAGATAAAAGACACATTGCATGATCAGTTTATCCTTAATCATGTTTCTTGAAAGCAATACAAACCGTACCTTTCTGAACTTATAACTAAAATAATCAAAGAAAATGAGCAAAAGCAGTAAAAAAAACGAAAAAGTGAAACTTTCTTTCTTCGATTCTTCTAAAAAGTTTTATGATTAATCTCCCTGCCAAGTTGACCCACCAAACTTTAAAGTTAAGTTGTCACAGAAGACGAGTTAGACTTTTGGGTAAAAATTCGACAATTTAAGGTAACCCACTTATAAAAATTTCTAACGTTTTATTGTGTCCGGTAATGTAAAAGTAAAAACATTTCTGAGATAATTGGGAAAAATTACAGATTTCTATCCTCGCATTCACAGCATTTTCGCTAAAAGAAACAATAAACGGTTACCTGGGTGAGAGCGAGAGAGAGAGAGAAAGAGATTCAATCGGCAGATTTAGAAGAAGAAAACGAAGAAGAAGAAGTTGAGAGAAAGAAGTTTCTGCATTTCATGGAGGAAGCTACAAAGCGACACAGTTTCCGAAGAAGGAGCAATGGCTAGTGAAAGAAGTTGAAGAAATTCGCCATGAGACCTGCTCTCTTGAGATTTGAGAGGAAAGGAAAACGACAGATTTTTGTGGCGCAAACCCGCGAACCCGCTCCGGGTTGCCCCGCAAAACCCGACTTCCGCACGGGTCAAGCCCGCTAGGCCCACGATTCTACTTGGGCCGAATCCGCGGGTCAAAAGCCCAATTTGACAACTCTACGTGGCAGGTAGATGCGCACGTGGATTTTACACTTCGGATTCGGCTGATGTAAGGAGTAATACCGTATTATCTCTTAGTTGGTGCAAAGTAATTAAGGTCAAATAGCATCCGCTTAAGAATGCCAACAAAGTTGAAATTAGTGCTGTTAGGACACCTGCATTTGTGAGATTTGGGTATCTCAACTTTGACCAATCCCACATCGCCACGTGTGATTTAGGTGTCTTTTTTTAGGTTTTTCATTTGAGATACCTTCAATCCTCTCTCTTGATTTTTTTTTTTTTTGTTTAATGGAGATGTCTTACATGCTTTTATTGACTATATCTCGTTGGGTATAAAAGATTCAAAGGCCTTTTTTTATCCGATATACAAATCAATAGACGTGACTTTAGTTTGCTTGTTTATCTCGGACATGGATTTGTGTTAGCGATTTACACGGCCCGAACAAACTAAAGATAAAATCTTATTTTTTTTTTTTTAACATTTTCCAATGAAAAAGATTTTAAAGAAGCAGCTCATATAATAAGACAGCATTAGCCGACTGTCAAAATCATGGTTCAAAAAATCGGTATAGGTGTCGTCTAGGCGCCGGTTTAGACGTAACCAAAACGATTTTAGTAAAATCGTTGAGAAAAATTGGATTTTCGGTTTAGGCGGTTCTAGTCGGGCCAAATTGGACCAAGTCGGACCAAATCGGTACAAAGCGGACAAATCGGTCAAGTCGGTCAATTGACGGTTTAGTACATGGTTTAACTATTTTCAATTATTTTTTGGGTTTTTCAAATCGTCGTAGTTTAAAGGAAGTTTAAAGGAGTGAAAACTAAAAAAAACAAGAAAAATGTGAAACTTCAAAGACTCAAAGTCGGTTTAGGGTTTATTAGTTTTGTTTGTTTTGGATATAAATTACAAAATTTGTTAAAAATATAAAACATTAAAACATTAAAAACATAAATTACAAAACATTAAAACATTAAAAACTTTAAAACACTCGAAACATAAATCCAAAGTGGATTTCAATTAAACACTCGAAACATAAATTACAAAACTAAAACCAAACAAACATAAAAAGTAAATGCAACAAGATAATTTTTTAAGGACATAATATAAAATTAAACAATAATCTAACCATTTCCACTAAAATAATTATAGTACTCTGTAAAATCTTGTACTTATGGTCCGAATATATTAATTCTGAGAATTAGTACAATGTAATTTATTTTTCACTATTTTTAATTATCGATTGTAATCTTATATTTAACTTATAATTAATCAAGAATAATTAGTTTTATCAAAACTATTAAAAAATAAAAAGAATCTTACTTTAATAATATAATAATAAAACATAATTTTTTTAGTGTGAAATTTGGTATTGTGGTTGGAGATGAAAAATAAAATAAAACACCAAAACACCAAATTTGGTGTTAGCCTGGAGATGCTCCATCTCCTAAACATGATACTTATGGTCCGAACAATTCAATGGAAAATGATATTCCATCTCCTAAACTTGAAAACAGAGACGCTTCCATAACGGTATGGTGGGACATGGAGAATTGTCTCCTCCCCGACGAAATTCGCCCGACGGATGTGTACGAGATAATCCGCACGACCATGGCCAATGCGGGTTACACCGGAGAAATGATCATCAACGTCGTCGTGTCGAACACCACCCACGAGGAGATCCCTTGCCCTCGCCGCCGAACATTTGCAGCCTTAGCTCAACCAGATATCCACATCAATTTTCTTGATTGCAAAGATTGTAAGTGTGGTGTATTTTTTTTTGCTAAAACTTAACTCTCTCTTTGGTTATAATTTGAGCTTTTGTTTTTATTTCAGCCTCTAAAAACAAGAATATTTCCGACAACAATATCATTCGGCTAATAACCAATATTGGAAAAGAGAAAATCCCCCTCCGACCAACGTCCTATTAATCTCCGGCGATACAGATTTTCTCGGAACTGTTGACGAGTTATTAAAGGATAATTACAACTTGATGTTGGCCTATCGTCTGGTGGTGGTGGATTTAGCACCTCACCCTAGCCTAATACAAATCAAGCTCCGCCCATCCAAAACAAAGGCCCATCAGCGCTGACGTCAGCACTTCGTCAGCGATGACGTCACGTCTCACTCACTTGTCCACTTGTCCGGTTTTCCCGGAATTTTACTTGGATTTGGGAAAAAAAGAATTTTGATGGCTGCTGGAAGAAACCTTATAAATAAGGTCTGAGAGAAAAAAAGAAGGGGGATTTTTTTTTATCTCTCCGGAACAAAAAAGACCGAGCATGACAAGGAGGACAAATCAAGGAGGACTTGCATGATCACGTGCATGGCAATCATGGGAAACATACCGAGCATGACATGCCGTGCATAATAACGAACACGAAGACACAATGATCAACACGCCGATCGTGACTCGCCGACCACAAAGCAAGTGACGAGACCGGAACCGACCGAAATGGCGAACACACAAGGAACCATGGGACCGAACTTAACGAGCTCGCCGAACTCTCCGAGAATGAGCTAATGATAAGAACGAGCTCGCTCATGACCATGAAAGAAAGGTCGAACATGATCGCAAGTTCACTTGACGAGCATGAAGACCACCATGCCTAAAGAAGAAAATGTGACGTGCATGGCAAGAAACAAGTATTACGTGAGACATAAACGACGAAGTCACTTACTCTCTTCACGAGCCATGCCCGTCACCACCGAACACGAACATGCCGACCACGACGTCATCACATCTCTCCGAACACGCCGAGCTCAATCATGACGAGAACAACCGAACTCGTCAGCACGCCACTCACCAGTCACCACGACGACGACAAGAAGCGAGCTCACACATAACCAAAGAGATGATCTCACTTTCGCGGAAAGGAGACCCGACCTCACCTCCATGAGCTCACTAAGAATCAACTTGCCGAACTCAACAAACCTGAACATGCCGAACACGCCGAACTCGTGGGACTTACCGAACACCTTGATCATGACGACCTCATTACAAACGAGGGACTCTCTCTCACCGAACTTGACGAAACAAATCACGAGCTCGCTCGCGGACCTTGCCGAACTTGCCGTGCACCACGCCGAACCTTCCGTGCACCGCGCCGAATTCAACATGCACGTCGTCAAACTTGTTCGCACCAAGTTCACCGACCTCGCTCGCAACCATACATGCCGACCAGTACACACCACCGAGCCTACATGATCTGCCGAACTCGCCAATCATGAACATACTGAACAAGTCGTCCACCGAACACGAAACATGCATGACGAGTAACTTGCATTCAAAGGGACATGCATGCACGTCCATAAGAGCTGATGACGAACTCATCAAAGACGATCACCATCGGCATCGAGCCTGGTTGACGAACTCAAATGACGAACTCAAATTGCGAACTCGATTGACGAACTCAAATGACGAACTCGATCACCGAACTCGGCTGACGAGCTCGGTTTCCTACCGAACTTGACGAACTCGGTTTCCTACCGAACTCGACGAACTTGGTACCCTGCTGAACACCATTAACCGTGTGAACTACGATCAGGCTTGATCCCCATCCCGGGGTACGTAGGCAGCCCTTCGGGGCGCAACTATAAAATCAATTCTTCTTCTCCACCGTCTTAGCTTATCGTCGTCGAGACTAAGCCGATCTTCACGTCGATCTTACATCGAACCTTGATGGTCCGACGACCGACTTGGTTCACCGGCCATCTCGGCTTATTCTTGTGTGATTATCGGGTTGTGCTAAACCCGGTATCAACATCGTCCAGAGGCTGCTGCAATCAAAATGAAGATTTGCAAGGTTTGCAAGATTTGCAATCAAAATGAAGATTTGCAAGATTTGCTAAACCTGGTATCAACCCAAGTCGATGTCAGACAATTTTCCACGGCGTGCATCATTAGTGCACAATCACTTTATATCATTAGTTTATAGCCATACTTATATATGTGTCTTTATAAAAAATTATTTTTATAAGTCTATGCAAAGTTATATTTGTAAAATAAATAAGAAAATTTTAAAATACCAACATCGGATATCATATATCTTATCTCCTAATCTACATATTAATAGACAATCCGAATTGAGTTCCCAAAAAAATAGAAAAATCAAACTGAAACATATTCAATACTTAGTATAACCAAATTGATTGGATTCGGATTGATTGACATCACTTGGAATATTAAAAAAAAAAATATATATATTATATATTAAATTAACATAACTATACAAAGAGAAAAATAAATTATTGATATGAGGGTGCACCAATATTTCGTGACAAAATTACATCACGAATTAGTAGTCTTTGTTCTTGTCACCCCGACGGTCGTCATTCATTATTTAGAGGACATAAATATTTGGTTTTTTCTCTTAGCAAATTAAAAGATGGGACAAGTAATCCCTCGTAGACTATTTTTTTAGCTAGTAGTTGAAATTGCGAATACGTGTATTTAACAAGCTAAATACGTACACAAGNTTATTTAATAAATGTCGTCGGAAATTTCCGATGACATTGATTAATTAAAAAATTAATTGAACAATCAATTTTTTAATTTAATTATTTAATCTCGTCGGAAAGTCATCGGATATGCCCGACAAATTTCCGACGATATTAAAAATTAAATAAATAAATAAAATTTCCGATCATTTTCTGACAAACTATTTGATAAATTTCCGACTAACATGTTTGGTCGGAATGGTCCAACTATATTACGAGAGAATTCCGACAACTTTCTTAGAAAAAGTTTGGTCAAAAATTTCTGAGAATATTCTGACGATATATCCTACCAATTTCCGAGGAACCGATTTTCGTCGGAAATTTCTGAGGAAATTCCGAGAAATTTGTCATTTTGTCAGAATTTTGTTGGAATCTTGTCGGAATTTTTCCGACCAAAAATGTCGTCCGAAATTTTTGTCGGAAATTCACATGTTTTCTTGTAGTGGTAATTGATATTGGGTTAGAATCCCATAAAATTTAACATTGTATCATAGCCCGAATTATTGACCATAGCATGTGAGTGGCCCAATTAGAGTTTATTGTCGTTCCTTGAGTAAAATTCGGTTCGAGATAGGACATAAGAGCCATCATCTCTAGAGAGCATTGGAATCTTTATGATAAGACCTAGAGTAATATATAAAGAACATGAATCAATTCATTCATTGTCAATTAATTTTGAGTTAGAAATAAATAAAACTTAACATTTACTAATTAAGAATATAATACAAAGCATTAATTCAATCATAACCTTATACACCATAGTTTAGATAATCTCTTTATCATTTATCTATTAACCAAATATTTAACCAAAAATTTGATTGCTCCTTTGGTCGCCATTACAAAAGTTAATATAGTAAATAAAATAACGTATTCTATTAAACATATGCTATAAGAGAAAAATATGTAAATTTTTATATAATCACTTTATCTCATATAGATTTTTTATTTAGTGTACACCAAACCTAATAAATAAATTATTATAAAGGTGAAGAAATAATTTTACCAAATTTAAAATAAATCAATACTACTAGATTTGTATGTTAGTATGTGTGTATACTATGCTGCCTTTCTGAGTTAAATAGTCACAAACCAATTTATACGTGTTCTTAAAACGTGTTTTAATTCTATTATGATTATCCAACAAAAAAAGTCAGAGACATAGCACCCTCTCGATGCCCTCCTTGCATTGAGAATAGTCTCACCAAAATTAAATGATTTTTTTTTCACTCCATTTTTTTTACGGCCACTCCATTTATTTTTAAAGATAAAAATGATAAATTTTCATAATTTAAGCATGTTCTCGCAAGTCATTTTAGAAAAAAATAAATAAACGAGGGCTGAAATATCATCCCTCTATCTAACAGTTCATATCAATAACTTTAGTTATTTTATTTCTTCAAAAATTATATTAGTCGAGTCGTCGTTAGGGATTGAAGCTCCGAAGCGCATCTTCTCCGGCAATGGTTTGATTATACGATTTAGCTTTGTTTTTGTAACCAAAATTTCCCGGTTAATTGGCCATACCGGACCCGGTTTGGGATCTTGGTATAGGTTTTGTAATTTCCAAATTAATTAATTCAAGAAAACCCTTTTTAAAAAAAAAACTTTAGTTATTTTATACTCCAGTTTCTACAGACATTATCACAATATGTATAATTATTTGACCACCTTTTTATACTAGCTTCTTAAAATGTCTTCAGTTCTGGTGTGGCTCCTTTATAAAATACAAAAGGACGAGTTTTCGGCTGTAGTATTAGACTATCAATGCTCTATAATCATTAATTATCCTAATTTATTATTAGCCCAAAAATAATAATTATTAATTACAATATACTTATGTCGTGAATCATGTGATCCCCCGAACATCTCTCCTAGCCTTAATAACTCAATAAATAATAACTAAGTAGCAAAGGGTCACCTTTTTAAAAAGACAAGGAACTAACAGGTGTGTGCCACTTGGTAGGTCAGATGCTGACGAACTAATATTCGTTCTTAGTAATGACGACACTTTCAGTTTGATTAAGTAAATATTAGATGATCGAAATCGAATTAATATTTCTTACCGAAATCGCCTGTGCTTGTGAGATGATCTGACACCAAGATTAGTTCAGTGTGAGATGATCTGGCACCAAGATTAGTTCAGAGTGATCGCTACCACTGAGATAATACGGATTATCATAAGAATCATAAGGTGTCGCAGTCGGATTCGTCGTTGCGACGAACGACAAACCACGAGAATGAAAAGAAAAAAATGAAATCGAGCAAAACGGAGCTCAAAAACAAGAGAGAAGGAAATATTCTAGTCAATTTGAGGTCGAATCGAAGAAAATCAAGCTATAATCATGGAAATTGACGCTCAAGATAGATGACGAAGAAGAAAAATTTGTTGCGGAAGGAGAGAGAGAAAGTCTATGATACCATATTAGATATAGAGAGAAAAAGAAGATAAAACTGTATTTTTCATTATTGTGTAAATGTGAATGTACAAAAGTATATATATACAAGTGATTAAGCTAAAAGAAACTTAACCAAATACATATACTAAAACTTAATATTTTGAATGGTATAATAGTAAACTTAATATTTTAGTGATATAATTATAATAGGTTTTGAATGGTGATCATAATTTACCTAAAAACGAATTATTGAGATAAACCGGCGGACAGAAAAGTTTCGATTTCCCGAATTCTCTCCCTACTAGTTGCACGTTCGATTATCAGTTCCTCTTAAAATTGTCATGTGGCTTTCGACAAATTTCATGATTGTTGGTTATGGATTTGCACGTCAAATAATCCCAAGGTCCGGTCAACTATGACAATATATCGTTGCTCGTGCTCACAAACTTTTGGATATCTTCTTATGATGCTTAGATGTTGTCTGATGAGTAATGTAACATTTGATCGATCCTCGTCCGTGAATCCATGTTTATCGGTCTATTATCTGTTAATAGGCTTAATTTATCTTTGTCTAATAATCGGTTCCTTATTCCAAAAACCTCGTAAGAACTATCGTCTAGCGCAACGATTGTGCCCTTCATTTACTACCACAACTTTTGAAATCCGGTTGTTACAAATATGCATAATTAAATTTGGATGGTCATCACACCAGAACTTACGGAGCATAGTGGAGCAAATGTATACAACAAATTAGTTTAAAATCTATGAAATAATATCTACTGTAGATTTTGTGCACATGAATTCCCCTGCTACACTATATTACACTGTCTATTATCATATTATTTTGTAAAATACTTTCTTTCTATAAAGTATGAATCCGATCGAATCAAATCTTATTGATCCTCTTACTAACTTGACAACCAATCAAACATAAAGTTAGAGAATAATCCTTAATATGTCATTTTTAATTTTGATTAGAAGTTTTGAGAAGTAAAATATTGATGTAATCGAGTTGTAGCTCTAATAATTTTTTTTTTGCTAATAGAGGATAGAACTGATGGTAGTATAAAGTATAACAAACTTTAAAGACCAACTTTTGCTACATGTTTAGAGATCATGCGAAAATTAGATGAAATTAAGGCAAAATTTTGTAGTTGGGTTTTGGAAGGTTTCTACATGTTTAGGTTTATGTTTTTTTCTTTGTAGTTGGTTTTGTTTATGTTGCATCCAAAACAGTTTTTTTTTGGGGGGGGGGGGGGGGGGGGAAATTATCTTACTATTTTCATTAATTTGCAAAATGACCACTAAATACGTTTCGTCTTAGAATTTTTCTAAGATAGCTTCTTAAAAAAATGCATTTTACATTTTTGCTCATAGAAACAATCGAATCAATTTTATTATTTCGGTTGTCTCTATATGTCATTTGCCAATTTTGAAGTCAAAATATAATCTGATGAGAAACTATTTCTCACATTGTTAAATAAAAACCCAGACTATTTCTCACATTGTTAAATAAAAACCCAGACTTTTATGTATTCAGAGCATGATTAACGGTAAGACCCAAATGGGTCTCTTATTAGATTGTTTAATATTAAAATGGTGGAATCAGCGTAAGAGACCGTTTTTTACGTTTCTTAATTAAAGTACGTTTCTGATGAATCTCTTGAGCAGCCAATATTTTATATTAATTTTAATTATTAAAAAATTCTAAGAAACCCATTGGAGTTGTGCGATAATCATGTTTTCAGGCTTTCCGCTCATGTCATTTAATAAAATAAAAAAAAATCTTGTATGTATTACAGATGGGACATATCACAGATGGACCATGGACGCATGGGATTAAAAATAATCATCCTTTGTCACAAATAATTATCTAATGTTCAGATGTTTTTATAAAATATTACCAATACAAATAATGTCATTTTGACATACAGATTCAAACTTTTAAAATATATAAATATATCCTTATTTAATATACTAATATTAATTGAATATAAATCATTTAAATTTAAAAGTTATTAGCTTTGAATAAAAATAAAACAGAAATTAAATATAAAATTTTACATTAAAAATAAAAAATGATACTCTTTATGAAATAAAATGTGTAAATCTAAAACAATATTTTTTGTGAAACGAAAAATTAGTAATTATATACTCAATTAATAATTAGTTAAATATGCTCTATCTAATAAGGTATATCCAATTAAATTGGCTTCAGTTATGGAGAATTAATTAATCCAATAAAAAAGGAGATCCTGGTCACATAAACACACATGCACAACGTACCAAAACCAACTGGCCTTTCAAATATCAACAACTATATCAATTATATAAATAAAATATTCTGAAGATTTCTATACATGTGATGTATTTTTGTCTCTCTTTTTTTTGAATAATTGTTTATTCTGGTTTTAGTTATGATTTTGCAGAATGTAATGCGGACGTGCATAATTTGACAATTTACTACGTCGGAGATCTGTTTATCTCCACCAATGTGTTGTCGTCGTTTTTAATGAACTATAAAGTATGGCCATACATTAGTAAAAATGCTGCACTGGAAATTTTTAATGAAATTTGACAGAATTTAAACAGTTTATCTAATAATGAGATTGATTTCGTCTCAAATATACCAAATTAATTTTGATTGGAAATTAATGATACACTAGGATTTATCCCGCGCTGTATAGCGCGGGATAATTTTTTTCTTAAAATTTGCTTTGAAATTTAAGAAAAATTGTTTTGATATGTTCAGAATTTTATAATATGTCTAACTAATGATTATAGATAGAACTGTCAAACCGGACTAATCAGTTTACTTAACCCGTTTTGCAGTTGACTATATAAACTTAAACTTACACATACTCAAATAAAAATATATCAAACTATAGTTAACTTTAAAAAAAAAATCATGATGTTTAGTAAATTGAGTATATCATCTATCTTTAAAACTAAAAACTAATATTTTGACTTGCGAGACCCGATTTTGTAGGCATTTGAAATTAGAATCATAATTCGTCCATGACGGGCTAACCCACTTACTTAACCAATTTTGCGGTGGATTAAAATATTATTTGAGATAACCTGCAAAGAACTACAATCTTGAAACACCAACTATAATATGCACTGCTTAATACTCTGAGTTTTGTGATCATTCTACAAACTCTTAAAAATCAATTTTATTGTACATAACTCTTTATAAAAAATAGAATATTTTTCAACTTTTGTTTTAATATATATTCAAATAAAATAATATCAATTATAGTGAAAAATATTATAAGATCTCGAAAAAATCATTTTCAACTTTTGTTTTGATATATATTCAAATAAAATAATATAAATTATAGTAAAAAAATATTATAAAATCTCGAATATATTTTTCTTTGAATATATGTGGATTGATTATTATTTAAAAATAAAAATAAAATTTAATATTGTAATACTTAAGAAACTAAATAGTAGATACCCTCGTTAATAGAAAACAAATACTTTCTATATTCTCTCCAATCATTTTAAAAGACAATTATATCCTTTCATATTTCAATTATCTTTTCTTATTTGTAATGACATAGTATATAATAACTTACAAAATAAAATTCATTTTTCTAAATATCTTCTTAAATAATATTATAGAGATTGATTCATATTTGGTTTTAATTGCACCGAACAGAAATGAAGCATACATATATCATGTAAATATTTGACACGTTCAAATTTTGTTGACATAATGCTCTAGATCAGGCATTTAAATGTCTGATAGTTATGTTTCTATAATACATATCGCACTTATTTAACTCTCTTTTTTTGTTGGTCATCCGTACTTATTTAACTTGTGGAGGTAAAAAGGTTTTGATTGTAAAATTATACTCCGAACAGAAATGAAGATAAAGAAAAGCGAAGTGTTTGACAAAAAGAGCATCTCTCCACATGCAAGGGCTTCAGGATTCAGGATTCAGGATTCAGGATTCATTCAGGATTCAGGAAGCTGATATCGCAGTTTCCAAGGTCATAATCTATATCTAGTTGTCTACCAAACTCACTTCAGATTATATATTATATATAATGATATGATTTGTTTACATGATCATATCATCTCCTTAATATATACTATATAGTTTAATAAATACATCGATTTCTTTTAATCTCGAACCATTTTTAAAATTCTAAATGATCACAAGTTGACCAGACACTTGTTAGCAAGCTATATCTATGTCAAGATTGATAATTGGCGCTACACCGGTAAATAAATCATGTTTTTTATGAAATAATACATTTTATCTTTCTTAAAACATTCTCAAAATTATTGGTTTAGTCGAGCTATATATCCCGGTCTAAAGGTCAATAGTTCGATTGGAAATGTATTATGTGGTAATCCAAAAGGTCACATGATCGAGTGTCAGCTAGAACGGAAAAAAATATTAAAGGCTGGTCCAAATCTAGGGGATGTACGAACTTAGGCCTAGAACCTCCTGATTATCAAAAAAAAAAAGAAAAAAATCACAACATCCATGATATTCATCAAGTTTCTTACAAATTTATTATTCGAATTAGTAATTCTAGTAAAATATGTAGCTACTCATAAACAATAAATATGCAAATATATCGAAGTTCTATGACAATAAGCAAAATATAACGAGGTCGTATTCTCTAAAATGTCCTAATTAATAATTGTTAGAGATAAATAATTCTTTTTTGGATCGTCGAACTAGAAGGTGACACGTGTCATATTAGGCTAGATGATCACTTATCCTAAAAGCGCACCACCTCGAGAGGTTGCGGTTACGAGGCTACGTGATCTGACCTTAGGACATGTTGTATGACGTGTCACCGGAGACTAGACGGCCACTAGACCTAATTAAAAGCGTGTCACTGAGATGAGATACGGTTATGAGGCTAGGTGGTCGAACCATAGGACAGGGAAATGAGTCACCACCTTCTCCCAAAACCGTTCTCGAGTAGCGGGAGCAGGAAGTAAGGAGATGAGTGGTCTCGAAATAATAAGGATTCACCTTTTCCTGAGCCCGTCAACTCGTGCCATGTTAAATGGAGAGTATGGTAGTAAGGAGATAAATGATTCAGGCAGGAACATGTTGACTTCCCGTCTACACCACCGTAACCGTCTACATCACCACAAACCGAGCAGTAATGCCTGGAAAGGTAAGCTCTCAGATAACCGGGTAGTAATACCCGAGAAGGTAAGAGGAACCCGATAACCTGTCAGGTTATCGGGAACGTAAAAGAGGCTTAGTCACCACGAGTCTTTCACTTTTCCCTCCACAAATAATGCATTATAGTTGAACTATTCCTGCCTAAAAGACTTAGCCGAGTATTCACGCTACGCAGTTTCAGGGTTAGAGACGGACGAAAGCGACGTGACACGGAACCTCGAGAAGCGTGCAGTATAGGACGAGCAGACCACGCGGCGTCAAATCCCACTACAAGAAAACACAATTTTTGCGACTCCCAAAATAGTCCCAAAATAGTTCCAAAATAGTTCCAAAATAGTCCCAAAATAGTCACAAAATAGTCCCAAAATAGTCCCAAAATGACTCATTTGCGACCATTTTGGGACTAAAAAATTAGTCGCAAATATTTGGTCGCTAAATAAAGTGGTCGCAAAACAGTCGCTCTTTTGCGACTAATATTTGACTCTAATATCAATTCTAATTTAGAGACTGATTTGCGACTACTTATAAAAAAAATTAAAAAAATCCCAAAAATATATATTTTTATTTATTAAATTAATTAATTACAAAAATTAAAAAAAAAATTAAAAACAGATCCACCGTCGCCGTCGGTCTCTTCTCCGACACTCTCTTAATTCTTCGACTCAACGAACTGCTTCTCTCTCCGGCGAGATGCTCCTCTCTCCGGCGAGCTGCTTCTCTCTCCGGCGAGCTGCTTCTCTCTCCGACGAGCTACTTCTCTCTTCGGCGGCTTCATACAGGCGAGCTCCTCCGTCTGCATCCCGAGCTCAGCCTGACTCGCAAGCTCCTCCGCATGCATCTTCTTCTCCCTCACCGGCGCCAATCTGCTCCTCCGCCTACATCTTCTTTTCCCTCGTTGGCGCCGATCTGCTCCTCCGTCTGCGTCCCAAGCTCAGCCTGATTCGCGAGCTCCCCCTTCTTCGTCGGCGCCGTCGTCGTTGGATCTGGAAAAAAAAAGAGTTAGATAAACTCAATTAAAATAGGAAGAGAAGGAAGAAAAAGAAGAAAAAATAGTAGGAATGAGAGAGAGAAAGAGAAAAAATAAGAAGAATAATCGTAGGAAAGAGAGAGAGATAAATATTTTTTTAAAAAATAAAGCAATTGAGATCCTCCACCGTTGGATTAAACCAATCAACGGTGGAGGATCTCAATCTTTGTCTCAATGAACTAGCCAATAAGAAGTTTTCATTATTTTTGTCATTTTGTCGCAAATTTGAGACTATTTTGTGACTAATATAAAAAAAAATCGATTGGAGTTGCTAAACGGTCGCAAATTTGGGACCATTTTGTGACAATCAAAAACATTTACCCTAAACCCTAAACTTTAATAACCTAGAAGATTTGAATATGATTTTACATTGATTTTGTGTTTATAGCAATTCAAAAATATGTTAAAACTTAAAAATAAATAAATTTTGAGAGAATTTTTATCTTTCATAATCATTCTTTATAAAACACATGTAACACTTAGTACATGTTATGATTATATTGAAATATTTGTAAGTGTTATATTTTTTGTATATTATTTGATGTTTATGTGTAAAATCTAGTTTACAATTTAAGATTTAGAGTTTATGATTAAGAGTTAGAGGTTTAGGGTTTAGAATTTAGGATTTATTAAATGATTATATTTAAAAGATTTGTAAGTGTTGAATTTTTTTGTATATTATTTGATGTTTATGCGTAAGATATAGTTTACAATTTAAGATTTATATCAAGTTATGATTAAGGGTTAGATGTTTAGGGTTTAGGGTTAAGGGTTTGTGGTTGGAGTTTAGAATTTAGGATTTAAAAAAAAAATCGAGTGCAGTTGCTAAACGGTCGCAAATGTGGGACCATTTTGTGACTACTTATACATGTTATGAGTAGAATCAAAACCTTTACCCTAAACTCTAAACTTTAAGAACCTAGAAAGTTTGAATATGAGTTTACAATGATTCTGTGTATATAGCAGTTCAAAAATATGTTAAAAATTATAAATGAGCATATTTACAATTATATATTGATGAATTTAAAAAAAAAATTCTAGTGGAGTTGCTAAACGGAAACAAATCAGTCACAAATTTGGAACTACTTTTGCAAGTCCTTAAACAGTCGCAAATAAGCGACTCTTGTCTAACTACTTTGTTTAGTGATATATCATGGTTTTTACCCCTTTTTGACCATGATATAAGTCTTTTTTATTGAGTCTTTCTAGTGTTTGTGGAGTCTTATAGAGTCTTTTCAGGTTTTAGGTACGTTTGGAGCATAATTGGAGATATTGAAACATTCTGGAGCTTTTTGGAGCAAAGCAGAGATCATGTGGCTGAGAAGGTCAATTTGGAGCCCGAGTATCGACCGATACCACTTATGGTATCGATCGATACCGACTGCAGAGAAACAAGAGTCGCGACTTTTCTGAAGTTTGAAGAAATTGCTCCTTGGTCCAGAAGTCTTTAATTATTACAATAAGCCCCAAAACGTGTTTTAGCATTATAATTAGGTTTTTCAGCCACTTTTGTTGGCTAAGCTTTATTTTTACTTTAGTTTTCTGTGAGAGGGCTTTGGAGGGAGACAAGTCTGAAACTCTGTTCGCCTGAGAAAAGATTTCGAACCCTTGTTTTACCCACTTCTATTTATTTGATTTGATGATCTATTCAATCATGTTGCTTGTTTCAATCTCCATGTCAGAGTAGATCCACTGTTAGTTTCAGGGTTTTCATAAGGATTTTCTCTGAATGTTAGGTTAATTAGTTAATTAGGATTCACCATCTGAATTAGTTAATTAGGATTCACCATCTGAATTAGTTCTTCACCATAGGTTGTTCTCATAGCTAATTCTAGGTTGACGAATCTGGAACTTAGATCTTAGGTTAATCAATTAGACACGAAAGTGTGATTGGAAACCTGACAGAACCTAGGGTGAGCAAAATAACTATATGCAAAAAATTTGGTTTAGTTGTTTTGTGAACATATCAAACCTGAGCTCTAAAGCTGGTTTAGATCTTTAAGATTAGCAAAGAAATTTGGAATTCTAGGATTTAGATTTAGATAATTCTCGCAACGAAAGTTGGTTAATCTGAATCAAGAACCGCGCTAAATCTGAATCATGTTAGTTAGTTTATCTACATTCATTGAATTCCTGAGAAATACCCTGAACCTATCTTCTTTCCAATTGACTTACAACTTGTTTAATTTACGCACTCGCATTTAATTACATTGTTTGGTTTAGCTTAAAAGGCAAGAAGGTTTTCTTCCAGGGAAAACAGTGAATCCAAGGGAATGCGTTAATGCAATCACCTTAAGAAGTGATGAAGAGGTCGATCTAGGAGTGAAAATTGGCCTAACTGCAAAGAATCTCGTCGATCTTGCTGAAGATGACGACGATGAGGCTCCCGAAATCGCCCCAGTATCGATCGATACCACCCAATATCGGTCGATACCCGTCCAAGGATTTGCAAAGGAAGTTTCAAAACCAAGGGTGTCGATCGACACCACACCTGTATCGATCGACACCACACCCGAAGATATGACGTAGAAGCCTTGTATCGATCGACACTAATCTGGTATCGATCGACACCCCTCGCAGACTAAGCCAGAAATTGAGAAAACACCCAAGATTGTCGAGGAAAGGGTTTGCAAGCCTAAGGTGCCATATCCTATGCCACCTAGACATCTCAGAAACCCCATTACTGCAGAGAAGTTGCTCGCTTTTGAGAAGATGGTAAGGAGGATTCCCCATACGTTATCTTTTGAAGAAGCTTTTGAAAACCGCCCTTTGGATTGTTACTTCCGAGATTGCAGAGAAACTGAGGAAGAGATTAAGACACTTTTCATTAAGGCAAGAAGCACCCCACCATTGAATCAGTTGACTAAAAGGGAAGACCCAGAAAATATTTCAGTTCCATGCTCAATCTCTGGAGTTGAATTCAAAGAATCTCTCGTTGATTCAAGGTCTAGCGTCAATGTCATGTAAATGGCAATTGCAGAGAGGTTGAGAATTGATATAAGATCTTCTAAGATGTCTCTTACATTTGCGAACTCCTCCACCTCAATTCCATATGGTACCATCCCTGATTTGCTGGTTAAAGTAGGAGATTGTCTGGTTCCTACTGATTTTCAGGTTGTGGAGATGAGTGCAAGATCTAGTACGCCTTTGATTTTTGGAAGACCGTTCAAGGCTACAGTTGGTGCAGTTATGGACACGCCCAGTAAGAGAATCTCATTCTCATACATTGACAAGAAGATCTCCTATAAAGTCATTCCTTCTGGAGGAGCTCCCAAACATATCTCTTGCATCACCGTTGTTACAGGAGAGACGTTGATGGTTGATCTTTTGGATGAGCCCTATGATGAGCCAACTGTCATAGACGTTTTAGATGGTCCTTCTGTCATCACCAAGAAAGACGTCAAAACAGCTAAGGCAAAGAAGAAGGTAAAGAGCAAAGGAGTAAAATGTGCTCCCTCTATGACTTTAATCCCTCAGAAGTGTGATGGGGACTCGATTGAGTACAAGGTGAAGTGCAAAGGAACCTCAAAACCATTCTCCAAGGCTAGAGTCATTCTTACTCCGGAGCTGAAAGAGAAAGGAAAAGAGGTTATAGAGAGCATGTTGAGTAGAACTCTGAAGCTGCAAGTGTCTAGTTGTAGAACTTGCATGGGAGTGAGTTCTCAACCTCGCTCTGACTAATCACCTGAGCAAAGTCAAGCTCGTGATGTTAAACAAGCGCTTGGTGGGAGGCAAC
This sequence comes from Eutrema heterophyllum, assembly GCA_002933915.1. NCBI lineage: Eukaryota > Viridiplantae > Streptophyta > Magnoliopsida > Brassicales > Brassicaceae > Eutrema > Eutrema heterophyllum. The sequence goes on from PKMM01011815.1 coordinate 220,937, forward strand.
CCACTAGTAAGTCTGTACATACGTTTTTCTATTATTTTTGTTTTTGGTTTTGCGTCTTGTGTTTCACGTGCAGCAGATTCAGAAGAGCAGTATCGATCGACACCCACCCGGTATCGATCGACACCATCCACACGACAAAGGAGTTGGGTATATCTTAAGGGGCCGTGAGTTACATATCGATCGATGTCAAAATTGCATCGACCAATATCCCTTGTATTGATCGATACCAGCACGGTATTGGTCGATACCCGTCACCCAGGTACGTCTCCTTCGATTTTCACCAATCCACTCAGCTCTTCTGTTTTTCTTTTACCAACTCTAGACTAAATAACACTGGGGACAGTGTTGTTCAAATCTGGGGGAGGTAGTCGCTGACATTGTGTTTGTTTTTCTTAGAGTCAGTTGTTTTTTAGTCATTTGTCGTTTTATTGAGTCAAAATTTGTTGGAGACTATGATCGTGTTCTTGACTCTTTTGTTCTGACTTTGCTTCTAAGTGACCACTGTTACAGAATCAGTTCTAGATCAGACTAATGAAAAATCTAAAGGCTGACCAGTTAACTAGAAGACACACATGTTTCCAGCAGAGTTCTTTTAAAGCCTGAGCCAAATTTCTGCACTTCATCGACGTGGTTAGTATTCATAGAGCTTGATTCCTCATTCATATCTGATAAAGGAACCCATATGTTTAAAATTAATAGTATCTATCTCCCCTTCTGTTAATTAATAAATAAATGCATGAAAAGATGAGATGATTTTCTCCTAAGTAGAGGGTTAGGAATGTTTCCAGCGATCCCATTATTCTACTTGGTGATGAATGATCACACAAAGGTTGGAAGCAAGGCTAGGATTTTCCTATGATGTCATTATTCGCTTACACCCTTTGATACATTGAGAGGGAAGAACCGGGGATTCGGTGGCAAACACCATCAATACTCGCGTCTCATACCTTGATGTGTATGTGCGAATCTAAAAAAAAAGAAAAAACAGAATATGATAAGAAATAAGTCTGGGGGAGAGGAAAAATGATACAAAAATTGTGAAATTGGGTGGTTCCTTGTCCTGATATTGTATGGGAAAGAATCTAGAAGGTTCTTGGTATTAATCACAGCGATGAAATTGGCGATGATGGGTTTAATTAATTGAAGCTGCGAAATAATGTGTGTAGTCTGGGGAAGCTGCGAATGCCTAAGGAGAAGTACATGGTGGTCTTATCTTGGAATTGGTTAGGTAACATATGAGCGCTAAGTTGAAGGGTCATTTCAGTGTTTCAAGAACAGGTGAGTCTCCGTGTTTTCAAACCTCTTTCTCTGGTTTAGTCTTCTATTTGCTTGAGGGCAAGCAAAGGCTAATTCTGGAGGAGTTGATATATCATGGTTTTTACCCCTTTTTGACCATGATATAAGTCTTTTTTATTAAGTCTTTCTAGTGTTTTTGGAGTCTTTTAGAGTCTTTTCAGGTTTTAGGTACGTTTAGAGCATAATTGGAGATATTGAAGCATTCTGCAGCTTTTTAGAGCAAAGCAGAGATCATGTGGCTGAGAAAGTCGATTTGGAGCCCGAGTATCGACCGATACCACTTATGGTATCGATCGATACCGACTGCAGAGAAACAAGAATCGCGACTTTTCTGAAGTTTGAAGAAACTGCTCCTTTGTCCACTTTTGTTGGCTAAGCTTTATTTTTACTTTAGTTTTCTGTGAGAGGGCTTTGGAGGGAGACAAGTCTGAAACTCTGTTCGCCTGAGAGAAGATTTTGAACCCTTGTTTTACTCTCTTCTATTTATTTGATTTGATGATCTATTCAATCATGTTGCTTGTTTCAATCTCCATGTCTGAGTAGATCCACTGTTAGGTTCAGGGTTCTCATAAGGATTTTCTCTGAATGTTAGGTTAATTAGTTAATTAGGATTCACCATCTGAATTAGTTCTTCACCATAGGTTGTTCTCATAGCTAATTCTAGGTTGACGAATCTGGAACTTAGATCTTAGGTTAATCAATTAGACACGAATGTGTGATTGGAAACCTGACAGAACCTAGGGTGAGCAAAATATCTATCTGCAAAGAAATTTGGTTTAATTTTTTTGTGAACATATCAAACCTGAACTCTAAAGCTGGTTTAGATCTTTAGGATTACCAAAGAAATTTGGAATTCTAGGATTTAGATTTAGATAATTCTCGCAACAAAAGTTGGTTAATTATAACTTAGTGATTTGAGTTCAAGAACGCGCTAAATCTGAATCATGTTAGTTAGTTTATCTACATTCATTGAATTCATGAGAAATACCATGAGCCTATCTTCTTTCCAATTGACTTACAACTTGTTTAATTTACGCACTCGCATTTAATTACATTATTTGGTTTAGCTTAATTCGAGTCTATATAATCTATTGTGTGACTTTCTTGAGTTCTTGTGTTCGACCCCTACATATACTACAACAGCTGCTTTAGTATTTATATGGTATTAATTTGAACATATCATTTAGTCGGTAATTTGGGACTATTGTGCCTTTGCATTATGAGTAGTCGCTTATTAGTCGCAAATCAGTCACAATATCGTCCTACTTTTTTGCGACTAAAAAAATAGTCACAAATGGTAGTCACAAAAACTGTGTTTTCTTGTAGTGCCCGCAAGGCACATAGCAAGGACAACTCGGCGCAAGATAGAGCCGCTAGCATACAAATATTGGCGCAGGAAGAGCATTTTAGTACGACGTGCAAGGAGCCAACTCATATGATCCACACACTCGACCCGAATTACAAAAATACGACCTGGTATACGATCTGGGGCAAGTATACTCTATAAAAGTGTCTCGCACTCCTCGAGAGCAAGGGGACAGACAGCCATTCACACACACTCTCACACACAATCTTTTAAATAATTTTCTCTCTTCCATCAAATCTTCTCTTTTCTCTCTTTTCTCTCTATACACAGAAAACCCTCACCAGTAATCTCGGAATCGATTTTGATACTCTGTCTCTGGCTATTCTTTGGCCGGAACCACCCTAAATCTCTCATCTTTCCCATCTTCCTCACCATTAAAAGCTTCACAAATCCCAAATTCTTAGGAATCCATCCACTTCTTCGGACCCTAAGTCACTTAACCGTTCTAACCCGGCCCGTTTTCCGATTCTCTCTGGATTCGACGCCTAAACCGTGGTCCTTATCTCTCTTGTTTATTGACTTGAGCGTCGGGCGTCCTCGGAAAACATTCCCCAATCGTGTTTTCCGAGACTGAATGTGTTGTTTATTAAGTAGGTGGATTGTTTTCCTAAAAAGACAAAAAAAAAAAACGAAACAATAACTATGTCTATAATAAGTTCGAAAAAGACATTATTATTGCAATTTGCAAATTGGGTTGGGTCTTCCTTCTATCTCTTCCAAAGTATATCAGAAAATAAAATAAAATAAATATTTGTAGCTAAAACGACATCCGTAGTTGTTCTTGCGTGATCTATCCTTGGATATGCATGGGCTTATGGACATGTTGGTTTATTTTTAAGGTTATGCCTAATTTGTTTTTGTTTTTTTTGTTGTTGTTGTTAATGTTATGCCTAAATTATTGGGCTCATTTATATACGTCTTCGAATCCTATTGCATTGTTTTATGATATTGTTCGAATCATTTATTCGCATTTAATCGTTGGTGCATTGATGGTTTGATTGTGCGGTCGAATTGAAAAAGTGAGCTTCTTCCGTCGGATAACTCAAATTATATGTACGTTTTTTTTTTTTTGGTGTTAATTTTAAACAAATTATATGTACGTTCAATACATGTGGGAGCTTCATTTTATACAGCAAGTTGTTAGATATATATATACATAATACATATACGTGCGTGTATATGTATGTACTTATTGAACCACTTAAAGGACTATCCATTTGCAATAAGACGGAAAGAAAAAACGAGTCATGCATAAAGAAATCGTTCATGACAAGGACAAGATTCAACAAAAAAAAACTACTTGTTTCTTTTCTAAAAATCAATTTTACAATAATTGACATTTGGTTCTAGCTACAAGTAACATATGAGTAGGTTTTTGTTTTTTTTTTTTTTTTCCTTAGGTTTTAGTGTTGCTTGTAGTACAAGGATTGTTTTATGCTCGCCAAAATTGAAGAGCTATCCCAGAGTTCGAAGCTATAGTTAGGCTAAAAACTTTCTTTTGGTTTTGCCCACAAAAGATGTACCTTTTTTTCCCGAGATAAAACATAAAATAAAATAAAATTGAAGAGCTACTTTTACCGGGGCACAGTGCTAATATTCAGTAAAAATCAGTCGTGACAAGCGTAACAAAAAGGATATACATATTGATCTCTTGGATACATATTTTTACTGAATGTCTCGCATAGTATTCATCATATATTGATCGGTAATTCGGTATTATTGATTGATTCCAACAAAAATGTAGTTTTGGCTAATGCGACATGCATCTAACAGTTATATTTGATTCCGAGATTAATATGAGCATTGACCAATAAATTATACTCCCTCGTTTCTTTTATAAATGATGTTTAAGATTTTTGCACATATTAAAAAATCATTTAATTCTGTTTTTTTCTATACTAAAACATCATTTATTATCCATTTAAACATAATTCAACCAATAATAAAACAATCTGCATAATACAAATGGTCAAAAACAATAAAAACTAATTAATTTTATATTGAAAGTTGAAAAAATGACTTATTGGGCAAAAAAAACATTAAGGAGTGTATCTCATATCTGTTCGATGAAGCTTCCTCCACCATAAACCATACAAATGTTATTAATTAATCACAAATTAACTAATAGTCTAATACCTTTCCAAACTTTTTCTTCTTTCCTTTCTTAATAATTACTTTTATGTCTTAACAATCTTTCGGATTGTACAGTTATGATCCATTGGCTGATTATGTATTAATTAATTATTGGTAAAAAAAATGTATTAATTAATTGAGTTGCATCATGATGTTCTTACTACTCCCCCTATCCATAATAGTTGATGTTTAAAGATTCTACACACAATTTAAGAAATCACACAAAATCATAATTTTTTTTTTTTTCAAAATTAAAACATCATTTATTGTCTAATTAAACACAATTCAACCAATGATAAAAAGACTGCAGAATATAAATGGTCAAAAATAAATATAAAAATTTTAATTTTACATTGAAAATGTAAAACATCAATTAAAATGAAACAATTTTTTTTTGCTTAAACATCAACTATTATGGATCAGAGAGAGTATTAATTAAGTTGGCATCCATATATTTATTTTAAGAATAGTTTTCATTTCTTATTTGGAAAATTTGTGATTGGATTCGATTGATACATAAAACGGTACTGATTTTTTGATGGTATGAAATAACAGTACAAAATGATAAGAAAATAGTAATACAATAAATAAATAAAATAGTGGTACCACTTCTGAGGTACATATCGCAGCGGTATAATGTCACCAATCGGAGCCAATTATTGTATCAACACAATTGAAAATCAATATTTATTTAATATTATTACAATAGATGTTACATCTATACTAGGCATGCACATTTGGACACATGTTCGGGTTTAAGTCGGTTCTTTCGAATTTTGGGTACCCAAATTTTAAAAGTTTATGACCTATTCGAGTATTTCCTTTTTAATATCGGGTTCAGTTTGGTTCCGCCCGGATTCGAGTCTGTTTCGGGTACACGAAATTTATTTAAATTCTCGAAAAAACTATAAAAAAATTGTTTAATTTAAGTAAAATTTGATTAAATTTTGCAAACATTATTTAATTTTGACAAAAATAACTAAAGATTTTCAAATATTTCGAGTATTTTGGTTATTTCGGTCTAAACATAACTAATATATTAAGTTTATAATTATAATTTTGAGTATTTTGGTTATTTCAAAACTAATAATACACAATATTTTTTAGATATATAATTGTATTTCGTATATTTTGGGTACCCGTTCGGGTTTCGGTTCGGTTTTTCGGTTCCGAGTATTTTGCCCAGACCTAATCTATACAATTAAAACTTTTTTGTAGCCAAACACGTAAAAATCCAAATATTTCTATAATTTATCTGGATTAATTATACATATTGCCAAACAGCACAATTTGCAAAGAGAATATTATCAAATCAGCGAAAATATAAATTAGATCTTATTTTTCATTTTAAAATTTATATATTACAAAATTTAATTTATAAAAAAACATTATTCCGCGCGGACTTGCGGGTTAAAATCTAGTAGTAATTTATTTTGAAACTTCAGTTTCTCGATTTAATTATTGAAAATGTGGTTCCTTTACATATGGTCGGATCATATGAGATCACTAAATTCACTGCTTAGGATTGTATCAACTCAACAGCCACAATATGCTTTTAAAAATTCCATTGTTTGTGAGATCAACGATTCCCATATTTGGCTTGTGCTATGGATTTTTTTTTTTTTTTTTTCCTGATGCCCTTCAAAATAACCATTCCTCATTTCCATTTAGGATGCCTAAATAGAGGAGATAAAGAAGAAGAAACAAAAAAGAGAGTGATGCAGAGAGAGGATCTTTTGTCGAAATCTGAGAGCATAAAGGAGAAGATCACTAAGACAAATTGAAATTTTCAAAATAAGGGAGCTCTCTTTGTTTGTTTTTGTTGAGATTAAATAAAAAATCTTCTTTTTTTTGTTGTAGACAAGCTGCCACCTATTTTCAATGAAAAGCTGTATTTTTTGTTCATGAAGATGAGGTTGAATTATAAAACTTGACTTCATATCCATATATAATAATCAATCTTAAGTTCTTAACTCAGTGCTAAACATTACATGATGTGACGGTCTAGTTCTGTTTAGGCTCAAAACGCCAGAGATCAACAGCAATATCGACTTCTTTTCGCTTGTGGAACTTGTAGAGTTTCGGCAAGTCATACCGGAGCTGCAAGGGAAACAGTGTGAATGAGTTAGAATGTTCAGACACATTCACATCAGAAGTAGCAAATGATATTTCCAAATATTTTATCCTCTTTTACCTCACACAGAACTTCAGCACTTTTCGCATTGAAATCACGCAATGCCGCCCTTTTAATATGCTGCAAGAATGTAATTAAAGGTCGTTTACTAACAAAATATATAGTCAAGCGTGAAAAGTAAGTAGTACTGTAAAGAAGAAGGAAGGCTTTGCTTACTTCTCTCGTAGATGTCTTATGCAAGGAATAAACAGCTTGAGAGGCTACCTGTGTAACAAAATGTCATATACGGGTTATTTGAAATTCAGAAAACAGCCGAAAGAGATTCTGTACTCCTGTTTTTACCTTCATTGCCGCAGAGAGAAACTCCATGTCAGCTCCTTTCTTTCGTGTACCAAAGGGAGGATTCATTACAACGGTATCCACAATCTGGCCTAAAACAATCGGTGGATTAAGCAAAAATGTTACCGGTAGATTCTTTTCTTTGTTGAGTGAATTAAAAAATGAAAGGAGATTTTACCTTTTAGCTCTAATTTTGTAATGTCACACTGAACGAAATCAATCTCCACCTGCGCAAAACTAACCAATTAGTGCTACAACGAAAACGAAGACTCATTTACATGAAAGACGAAATTCATTTACCTCAAGTTCCTCTGCATTTAGTGCTGCTGTTTCAAGAGATTGAGGGTCAATATCGAATCCAATCACACAACTGTTTTGAAGAAACAGAGAGATTAAACCATAGAGAAAGAATAGACGTATTGATGAGAGAAGAGTGAAGTAAAGATGATGATATACTTACGCTGCATCTAGAAGAGCAGCAGCAGCACTTAAGGTACCACATCCACAACCAAAATCCGCAACAACCTTATCAGCTATGTCTCCATATGAATTCTCTGCCTAAACAAGAGACAGATTCAATGCAACACACACACAGACACACTTCAGGCTTCAAGAACAGAAACCAAAGCCAAGCCAAATAACAACTCAAGACTACAGAAATCTGACATCCACACATTGAAATCATTACTATCCTGTTATGAATCTCTCTCCCTCTATCTCTCCACCCAATTAAACATAGAGTCGAGCAAAACGCAGAGTCCCAATTGACAGGAAACATGAAACTAATCGCATAACCCAGAAAGTTTAGGTGTAAACAACAAAAGTAAGAAACTTTTGAGCAAAGAAAAAAAGGATTTTACAGTGAAAAGTATGCGAGAAGCAATGTGAGGACCAGTTGGGTATTGCTCCAATTCCACCTGCGACACAAAAATCAAAAGAGTTTGTTTGACGAAATCAGCAACTAATTAAGAAAAAAAAAAAACAAGCTTATCATTCAAAGACTTAATTTTTCGCATACTTTAGGATTGGAGAACTGTTCAAGATCACCCAACAAGCCTTCTAATTGCTTCAGCTTCATCTTCATCTTCTCCGGCGCTTCTGAATTCTGAATTCACCAAAGCAAATAAAAATGCCTCTGAGACAAATAAAAAAAAAGGCAAGAGAAAAAAAAACCATTATGGGCCGAAATGTAAGGCCTATTGGGCTTTTTTCTCTCTCTCTCTCTTTCCAGAGGTAACACCAATTGCCTCCTGAGGTTTCTCTCTTCCCTGAATCGCGTCGCTCGCTGAGAAAGAGATACAGAGAGATGTGTCCTCGAGCTGCTCGAACATGCGAAATCTGCAAGAAAGTTGTATCCAAATACAAGTGCCCTGCTTGTCTTGTTCCTTAGTAAGTCTTCTTCTTCTTCTTCTTCATCTTGCTGCCTCTCTTTTTCATTAAGTCTTTGATCTTACTTCGTTATGTGTCCTGCAGCTGCTCCTTGGGTTGCTTCAAGAAGCACAAAGGCAAGTTATTTTGTTTTCCTTCTGAGTTCGTAAAAGTTAAAATCGGATTTAGCTCCCTGATTGATATTAGTTTCTAACTGAGCCCTAAAATGTTGGACTTTGTAATTGAGAATTCGATGAGTGTCTCTACTTTTCTGATTTCAGCTTGTTGATTGTACCTCAAGAGATGAAAAATCTTTGTGTATCTGTTCTGCTTCAATGAAATTTTAGCTGAAGTCTCTTGACTCACTTTGGGCTTATGTTGACGTGGTTTTTAACTATGTAATCTTCGGACCAATGATGCAGAGACTCCATGTGCTAAGCCTTCTTCAACCGAGGAAAATCCAGGTTAGTAGCATTTAGTCATCTTGATTCAGTCTTCCTTGGTTTGGTTTTGTATATCCGTGATGGGTTTATTCGATTAATAATAGCATACAAGATCGATTCCTTTCTACTTTTTCACTTTGGTTAGTTGTTTAGTGTGAATCATGTTTTGAGTCATGATCTGGTTTTGTAGCAGCTTCTCCAGCAAAGGAAGTTCTGGTGGAAAGACCGGTACATGTTGAGGAATCAAATGATGTTGTAGGAAAGACACAGCTCGAGGCTAGTGGTATGTTTCTTCCAACCAAGACTCATTTATGTTAATGGGATGGTTTTCAAAACCACTAAAAGTCGCCAGAGATGCTAGCATCAGACGACAAACGTTTGAACATGGGTTTGAGTCATTACCTGGGTTTTGTAGCTGCATCTCCAGCAAAGGAAGTTCCGGTGGCAAGACCGATAAATGTAGAGGAAGCAAAGTATGTTGTAGAGAAGACACAGCTCGAGGCAATCGGTAATGTTCTTCCAACTGACTCTCATGTAGAATAATTGGTGATTTTCAATGCCTTGTCTCAAGTAGTCGGATAACAAACTGTTGAACTAATCTGTAGCTTCGTAGGCCATTTCTAAATCTGGAAACTTTTTGCAGCTTCTTCTAGTGAAATCCGAGAAGCTCTAAAGGATGAAGCCCTTCAGAAACTCATCTGCAATATTGATAGTTCTTCCAACCCTTTACTGGTACTCTCTTCTGCATCGTCCTGGTTTCTGCATCGTCATGGTTTCATCAAAGATTCAATCTTTTTTTACTGTTATGTATCTCCTTCAACAAGATTTGACGAAACTATTTGTGGTTGTATCAGGAACTTGATGAAGCCATGGGAGTAGAAGCTTTCCGCGTATTCACAGATAAGGTACAGTCTTTGAAGCCTATATCTTCTTTTCAAGAACTTGCAACATCGATGACCAGCAAAAGAGCCTATGCTAAGTTTTTCACCTTGTTATTTTCAGATTCTATCAAACATTTCCAAGGGTAAATGATGCGCAATGATATCCGAACAGAAGTTCCTGAAGTATTCTTGATTAGAATTTTCGTTACAAAATTTCTTTTGCACGAGAGAAATGTCCATTGGCTGTGAAAAAAACAAGCCGTTTTGGTAAACACATACATCTCTTCTTTGGCCCACATTGAAACATGTATATATTAACCCCCGAGATTCCAGGTTCTTACATTTAAAGAAACGGAAAAAGGGACCTACGATCTACTTTAACCTTAAACAGACCAGTAATTTACATGTTAACTATCTGCTTATCTTCAAAATTGCGGTTTGCTTGGAGAACTGATCCTTTTTAACTCCACACATCAACCTGCAACAACACAATGGAGATGTATTTGTTAGAGTCTTGAACATTAACTCATCTCGCAAGAAAAGCTACTGGCCATTCCCTGATTTTCTTACTAACCTGTTGGTTGGTTCTCCTGATCCTCAGGTTCCTTGCTACTGCTCGCCTGACTGAAACTCAGCTGTGCTGTTGTTTGATTCTATAAGAACATTAAAAACAAAACAAAAAGGGATCCTGTGAGCATCACTGTTGTAGGAACAGAGGAATAAGCACAATGGATACTGGGAAAGAATTACCTGCAACGGAGGAGGTTGTTGCATCTGGTGGAGACCAACAAACTGGCTATAAGGATCCAAGAAACCCGGAAACTGAGGCTGGTTCGGTGCCGGGTCAGGCTGCTGGGCTTGAATGTTTGGAAAAGGGTAGCGCGGTGCTGGATATGATGGACCCTGACCGGCCATATGAGCTGGCCTAGGAAAAGCTGTGCCGGGGAAAGGTATGAATGGAGGCCGGTTCATACCCATGGCCATGTGGGGCATGAATCGTTGCATATCTGGTGTATACATCATCGGCATCATACCCATCGACACCATCTGCATAACAACATTGAGTCAGGGATTAAAATCACTGTCATGATCTGCAGATTCTTCTTCACAATGCTGTAAACTTGGGAAGCAAATTCATGACTTGCAGGAAAAGAAGAGTAGGACTTGAAGAAGAGAGCATAATAAGGAGCAATCAGCTATTAGGCCATCCATTTAAACGAAGTACCAGTGTTTTGAAGTAGAGACTTATATAAGATTTGAATATTTCTTCCATGAAACTTTATAACCCTTCCAAGAAGATGAGTCTGCAGAAATCAAATCTAAAGCTGGGAACGCTGGTTGATAAAACCAGAAAAAAAGACTCTAATAACCCCCAGAAATTATGTTTTTGAGGACATACCTGTATTTGCATCTGTATCGACCATTTCACGAACTCGATAACATCATCCAGCATCGAAGCTTTATCAGACTGATGAGAGTAGAAGCAGAACAAATTTCAATTAGAATCAACCTTAACTTGAATGACAAGTTTATACCAGACTGTAACAGACCTTGTTGCAGTGAGGAATAAGTTCTTGCAGAGTCTTCATCTTCTCGTTGATCTTTTCTCTTCGTCTCTGTTACAAAAAGAATGCAACCATTTTCAATGGAGATGAAACAGGAGAGTCCATTGTTGAAACCTAGAAAGGAAATTTTAAGAACCCTTTCGGAGATGTTATGCATTTCTGCAGCTCGTGACCTCTTCCTAGATGTTGGACCAGGACCTTCTTTAGTTTCCTGTGCTCCACAAGAAAAGAAAGAAAAAAAAGCATTGGACTCAAGTGACTAACATGGGTGCGCAGGTTAACTTATTAAGGGGAAATTTGACTCACCTCGATTTTGTCAGCGTTTTCTTCTCTCTCCTTTAGCTTCCTGTCATCGGCAGTTTCCGTCTCCGTCTCCGACGCTGGCTGTATCTGAATCGGCTCTGTTTCGGCCTGGGAGACCCCAGACGATGATGTTTCGGCCTTGGAGATCTCAGTCGCTACCGCTTTTTCCTTCCAGCCAAGACCGGGAACAACAAAAGTGTGCGAGACTCCGCCAATGATGGCCGTCGCTCGACTCTCGGTGCTGTGAGTCGCGCTCGATCCCACCTGCGTCGATTGTCTCACCACGGGAGGAACCAACGGTCCAGCTGCTTCAACTCTACTGCCGGTAAATATGTTCCCTCTTAAGTTCATAAAGTTCTCCACCCTTCTCGTGGCGATAATCTGACTGCTAGGCAAATCGTACGGAGCACGTGGTGGTGGTGGTGCAAGAGAGACGGAACTTAGCGGCTGAGTGGCCGGAGTGGAGGCGACGCCGGGGTAGGATAGATCGGAGTAGAAATCACCCTCGCGGTGAGGATGGTGAAGCCAAGAAGCCATTTCGTCTTCGTGGATAAAGAGACTCTGATGATACGGTTGCTGGTGGTGAAGCAGGGGAAGCGGAGCATTTCCTTCAACGTAGCCGCCGCTTCCGCTGCCGCGGAGAATGGGAGGAGGAACGGTGGGTGTCTGTGTCTGGCTGCTTCGAACGACTTGGCCGCTCTTCCATAAGAGCTCCACGATATCATCTTCACCCCTAATTTCAAACAAAAACCCAAATCCTAAAATCAGATTTTGAAGAGTAAAAAAAGAAGACAATCAAAACGGAACTTACATAATGGATTTTTTGTTTTTTTCTGGGGAGATTCAAGGAGGAGGAAGAAGTAGAAGTAGAAGAAGAAGAAGAATCTGGGATGATATAATCATCGTGGGTTTCGGGAACAACAATGATTCATATCTTGAGACAAAAAGAAACAAATTTTGTAAGAGAAACCCCAGAACACACATATTGGAAATTTGTGAATTGTTTACCTTTTATATCATAAGATATAAAATTTTGTTACGATAACTTCACAAGAAAAAACAAATACATAAAAACATTTTTTGCTGCCGCTGTTTCTCTTGCTTACTCAGAAAGCTCCAAGAAACCACCCAGAAAGCATAAAAAACCTGCGAAAAAACTCAAACTTTTGATAGTGATGTTTTGGCATATAGTGTATACGTTCTCCTGCTGATTTCTTTTTTTGAATGAAATATAAAATTTATTCAAAATAAAAAAAAAAAATCGTTTTTTACTTTATGTTGCAACTAGAGTTCAAAAGTTTCTGATGTCAAAAAAAAAAAAAAAAGTTCGAAAGTTTGAGAATAAAAAAAAGATTTGAAATCGTAAAATTTCCTTTTTAGCTCCTGGGCCGTGCCTATGCACAAGTGAGCGAAACATTCGCATGTAGGTCCACTTAAAAAAAAAAAAAAATGAAGGGTCCAATTCCTTAATTAAGTTCATTAGTCGTTAGTAATAAGAAAACTTTTGTTTATATAAAATTAGCAAATAATTAAAAATTAATTTAACAATACAATAAAATATTAAGAAACACATGTAGCAACTTAAACAATTAGACAAATTAAGCTTTTATTCTCCTCTTCTTCGTCGAAGACTTCTGCAACTCATTTCTTCTTCTTTTCACAACAACCACATAATCAATTGGTACTTGCTAATTACTAAGTATTTTTGTTCATCATAATTTTGTTTCATCTAATATTATATTTAGTTTGATTGGTGATTTAGATTAAATTACAAACGAAAACTCAAATAATTGACAAATTTATCAACTGAAGTATGATTTGGAATTTTAAATTGGATTAGGTTTAAAAGAAATTTAGATATGTATTGTAGTTTTGTGAATATGGAGACAATCAATTGTTGTTATGATGAAGGAAAACGTGTTGCTGTTGATTCTTAGTGCACATGTTCTTTTTACCAATCATATAAAACGTGAATTATTTCTTAATATACAATACACTTGTGTAATTAAGTATGACTTTTATTGAAAGATTGTTGTAATTCTTTATGAATTGGATGGTTTTATATGAATTTGGGACGATTATGGTTAATTGGGGCCTTTTTTTAATCCCGCTTACGGGCTCTATATCTTTAGACACGATTATGGCTCCTTGAGGCAAACCAAGCTTCAAGAACACTTTCAAAAGTACCATCACCCATAGCTCAAATTGTAGATATGCAGTTTCGAACATGTTTGTCTATGATCTTTTTATGAGACGACCTGGTGGGATGGGGGATCTCCATGCCGGCGAGAGTTCCTTTTTCTCCAAAGACTGACGTGGCCTCCTATATTTATGATATTTATTCTATTCCGATTTTGACACATTCTACTGATATTTATTATCTTCTACTGATTTCTTTCGTTTTTTATCTTTGTTTGTCTGATTCTCTCTCCGTTAGAGCATCTCCAGTGGTGATACCCATTTAAGGGTATCACTACTTTTTTTATTAATATTTTTTTTTTTTTTGTTAGGAGACTTGCATTTTGTATATATGTTTTGCTCCTCCAGTGGTGATATCATATAGAGTCTCTAAACTTTTCTTTTTTCCATTTTTTTTTTTTTTTTTTAAACCATCCAGGCTGCCACCTGGCGTCTCAGAGACGCCTTCAAAGTATCACTAGCAAGAGACGTCTCAGCGATTAAATCTTTAATTTTAAAAAAAAATTACTTACATACCCATGTAAAAACTGGCTTAATACGGGCGCTGGAGATGCTCTTATCTGTGCTTTACAATAAACTCTTTGTCTCTCTTTCTCTCCCTCCCCCTTCGGAAGTGAGTATCTCTGTGCGTGCTATGACATTTTTTGGTATTCTGTCATCACTCTCCACGTAGGCTCTTTTGTGTCTATATTTCTTCTTCTAGAGGATCTGGAGGAATCCGGAGAAATATTCTATCAAGAATAAGGAGATTCTTCTATCAACCTTCTTCTTAGTTCTTACGCCATTCTCGCTACAATATCGATTAACATTTAGGTGGGGGTATTGGATATTGAATTTAAGGGAATGCAAATAAGTTTAAAATCAATTGATTTTGAGTAATTTAAAGTTTTTAGATATTGGCAGCAAAAAATATATTTTTTCGATAAAAAATAACATTTAGATATATGCTTTGCCGCATCTTTTTCTTTTGTTTTCTTTTTATTTTACCTACTATTTTTTTTCAAACACACACACACATATATATATACTTTTTAATTTCAGAGCACATATTTTAATGATATTAAATAGTTTTTTCTGCTAAAAATTTTAGTCGTAAAAAAAATTTCTACTATTTATTTTAGATTTCATAAGTTTGAATTCTTCAACTAATATTTTGGTAGAAAGTTTTCAAAAGAGATGATGAAAAAAAATGTTTCTCTCTCGCCAACGTCCATAGATTGCCTTTACTAGACCGGTTGGATAGAGTAGATTGTGTGCCAAACAGTTTCTCAACTATACCACCACACACCAATTGTTGTTAGCTAAACTAGAAAAATATTAAGATTTTGATTGGTAGAACATTTAAAAAAACATTAATTTTTTTATCAACCAATCAACAAAGCATTTAGAAAAGCATTTAGAAACTGCAAATGTTCCTCCCTCTATGTTTTCATATGAAGTTTTTGGTAGAGCATTAACTTGTAAAATATCAAAAAATTTTTTAATAATTTTATATAACTAATTTATTTTGTTAAATAATATCAAAAAATTATATTTATATTAATGTGTAAATTTTATACTTTTAAAACCAATATTTACCATTATTTTATTTTTATTAATTTTCAAATAAAATTTTAAATAAAAATATAATATAATAAATACAATTGAAATATGAACAAAAATTATTAAAAAATTATATTATAAATATAACTATAGATATAGTGCTTACGAATAAATACATTAAATAATTTTATATATAATATTTCACAACTCTGCCAATCACTTAAAATGTATACATTAATCAGAACATACACATTCAGTAGCATACTGCTTCTGCTGTTTAATGCTACTGCTCTACTATCAGTTATACCAATCAAGCCCTAAGAGCGAAGTGTAAAGATTATAAGATTGAGTGGCACTCAGAACAGAACCATATAATATGTTAAGGATTCGAACCAAATTTGGGGATGTATGAGCCTTGACCCAAAACATCCTAGTCATTAAAAAAAACAATAGTATATCACATGTTGGTATTCATATGCATGCATGGTTCTTTCTCCGTTGTTTTACCAAATTTGAATTGAGAAAGAGCAATTACAAAAATAAAAATTCATGGTTGTTTAATGGTTGAAAGGTTTATCAAACAAAAAAAAACAAATTTTTTAAGAGAAGTCTAAAACACATATTGGAAATTGTTAACTTTTTTATAATGGTGCTTTTTGCCTGTAGTGGTGGGTCAGATTCGTTAAATTTCTTTTCTTTCCTTCCAAAGATTTCATTTTTTTCTCTGTTTGTCTGATTTCTCGGAATTTTGTGCTTTAGAATAAGCTCTCCATCTCTCTCTTCCCCGGAAGTGAGTGAGTGTGTCTTTGTGCGTCCTATGACGTTTTCTGTATTCCCAATGACGTCATCACTCTTCGCGTCGTCTCTTTTGTCTCTATTCATCTCTTTTAGTCTCTTTGATTGGACATAAACAAAAACATCCAAAGACAATATATGAGGTGTTTGTATCAACCTAAGGAAACAAGATCAGTTTAACATTTAACAATTTATATCGGAGAAATCTTGGGTTCACAAAATGTGTATATGTGAACTAAGTATTGTGGACCATAATAGTCCAATTATGAAGCGAAGCTCGTGAATCCAACCGAAGAATATTCTTATAGATATCCTATTGTGATAAAAATTAGGAAAAATTATATTATTTGGTGTTATCAATATGTTAATATTAAACAGTATATATATATATATCTTATGATCTTGTATCAAAACAACTCAATAATATATTCCTATTCTATAAAATTTTGACAATTTAAATGCCGGCTCTGTCTGCAGCGACTTTTCGATTCTTCTTGGACACTTGACCACGTAGCCAAGAAAATGTCCACATACTCAAGACTTTTCTATTCTTCTTGGGACACTTGACCATAGGTAAGGTATGCAGTTACAACAAAAAAAAAAATTAAGGTATGTGTGATGCCGATTGTGCCCCTACTCTGAAGAGGTTCCCACTGGAAGTGAAAGTTTATGTCGGGATAAAGAACACACATTGATAGTTGCACAAACCCACATTTCAGGTCTACTTGCAAATCCTATCGAATCATTCACTCTTTTTTTTGGGTTACGGTTTTGCATGAATAACAAGCACAAGAAAATGTGTCGAAGTATGCAATTTTTTATCTACATGGTAATAATGTCTAGGAAATTCAACCAAAAAGTTGAAACAGAACAGAGAAAACAGAGCTGAAACATAGACTTCGCCCTTTGAGAGAGAAACTAAGAAAACCCTAATTTTGAGGAAGAGAAGGGATTCGATTACAAAAACAACACTAGACATTGTTTGGCAAAAGCATGGTCACTGACTCACAATCTTTCATTATATATGAACAATTAGAAGTAATAAAACAACATATAATTGAGTAGTATTTTAAGCCGATTCTGAAAGAAAAAAAAGATAAAATTTAATAAAGATACTGAAATTACACTTGCATATTAGACATCGTGTGTCACGTATATATTCTGGAAAAAAAAAAGATTGCTTCCTTAATTATATTCTGGAGTCTAAAGCCATGATAGTGCTAAGATTCATGGGGTTCATGTGTTCAACCGAACCAGTCATGATCTGTTGGACGATGAGTCGGGTGGCTTTCTCGGTCGGGTGGAAAGGGTCCCAAAACGCATAGGCGTTGCGGTCAGGACATAGGCTCGACAACGGGGTGCAAACGCCTTGCCCGTTATATGCTCCTTGTCCGCAACATGCAACCTTCGACGTCACGAAACCTATGTAATTTTTCAAATTAGGTCTGAAAATGATTTATGACATATATAAAGGTTCTGATTAGTAATGATGTAGAATGGCGGAGTGATGGAAACAAGGAAAAAAATGGAATGAAATGACGAAATCGATGTATATATATATACTTGCAGAATCGCGGAATATAAATCGCAACTCTCTAAAATTCTGTGATTAGTAGAAATATTGCAGAAGCGTGTAGCCATTATGTTGTTCTACCATTCCGCATGTTACCAATATCAAAACCATTTAATTGAAGGAGTACTCACCAAATCTTTGGGGATTGTTGATGAAATCTGCATTCATATTAAAGGCATTGGCCCCAATGAAAACATCAGAACCAATCTCACGGTTAAGCCCTTGAAGCATTTGATTCAAAAGCGGATTAAAGATCGCTGCAGCCTGTTGCGCCTCTGGTGCACATTCTCCGTTTGCGCTTCCCGATGAGGCGAGCTGGGCTGGTACGCAACCCAACGGTCCTGTTCCGGTAACCATCACCCTCCTTGCTCCCAACTCATACAGCCTCTGTACCACCAAATAAGAGTGAAAAGCATAGTGAGCTTATACCAATGAAACCCTAAACCTAACTTGTAACCCAAGAAATTATATGTACTGCAAGGATTTTCTTGTATTCGGAGATGAGAAGCTGGCTAAATTCGCCGAGAGATGATTGGCGGCCTCTAGCGGAGAAGGGCAAGAAGTAGTTGTTGACGAAATCGTTGCCGCCGAGAGTCATGAGTACAAGAGCTCCGTTTACAAGCTCTTGTGTTTTGTCTGAACCAATAATCTCACTCACTCTCTCTTGATACTCTTGGAACAGCTCGAATTGCCTACCGATCCTTAGTATGTTCAACTGCAACACCAAAAAGAATATATTAGATTTGGGTCCCAACCTTTTTTTTTATTTTTTAAGGTGGAAAACAAAGTCTGCATTTCAATTCGAAGAATATATTTTTTTTAAAGATGAAAACTTAGTTAAGAGTTTAATAAATGTTTTTAAGATCGAAAAAGACTTGAATCGGATTAATAAATCACATGATCAAATTGGTCGGAGAAAATTGTCCCTTTTTTTCCAACAAACCATTGTAAACATTTCAACCGATGTTAAAATATATCCACAGTTGATAAATGCCATTGCACGTAGTCTAAGTAGAACCGTAGAAGATGTGACTATTTGAATATATATTTTCAAATGAAAACGAACTATTGATTTTATTTGATTCTCATTCTCTAAATTTCATGTATGTAGTCTTTAATAATGTTTAACAAAAATAATCATATGTTGAATTAATCTTTATTTATTAAAAGAAAAATAATCAGCTAGTAAAATAATACTATGATACTGGTTACTTTGTCTTCAGCCCATAATACTGGTTAAAAAAAATGAAATTATAAGAGAATGTTTTCGACAGGAAAAGGTGATAAATGACTTACGAATTGAACGCCGGTGTCGTTGAGAATTCCGATGCCGGCAGAGGCAAAATTAGCTCCGATCAATAGCTTCTCTCCGGTGAGCTCAGGGCTAAGGATTGGTAATGTAGGCTCAGACCCAATTTGTTCACCTAAGCCCCAAGCAAAAATCACTTCAATTCATATCTCTAAACCAATGAAATAACATAAATTACAAACGGTGTCGTACTGATGATGTCAGGGAGGTTTAAGCCGTTGGAGAAACGACCCGTTGGACGACCGGTCGGATAATCGATTCCGTACGGTGGAGAATCGGCACGAGCGGTGGTGACTAAGTAATTGTTATTACCACTGTCCACGAGTGAGTCTCCAAACACGTAGAACGCTCGAGCCGCGTTTGTTTGTAGCGGCATAAGAAATAGCGTTCCCAATAACGTGGCGGACAGAAAAATCGATGTTAAGAGAAGGGTGGACATGATGTAAAGCGAAAGCTTTTGAGGTTGTTTTGTAATATATTAAAAGTTTAAAAACAAAGATTAGTCTCCCGCTCGATCTATAATGGCAAGTCTCTTCGTTTATAACTTTTTTTTGAATAAACTCTTCGTTTATAACTTTATTATATACACAACCGAAAATTGTATTAATGGTTTTCTTTTTTTTGGTGTATGTAATAAATGTTATGTTGTTGTCGGTTGATCTACTTAGGAGAAAACAAAGCTGTTCTAATTAAGAGAAAACATGTGATTTTTGAAATGTAATTAACTCAATCGGTGGCTGTCAAACAAAAAAAAAAAATTAACTCAATCGGTAAGAATAGTATTATTTTACTGTATGTTATGAAAGTTGATGTTTTAAACGTCGACGTTCATCTGCCAACACAAACGACACTTTATAATTAGGTGGTGTTATATTAGTCTTGTTTTTTTTTTTTTTGTTAAAGATGTTAGTCTTGTTTTTTAATACACCAACAAGTTTATATGAATTTTAAGTCCCAAATCTCTTAGTTATAACATGAACCAATCAAACAGTTATATAAGACATAACCAGACTGAAGTCCAATCAAACCAAAAACATAGCTTGGTCCAAAATAATTAATAATTGGCTGGCATCAAAATCATCCAACCACAATTAAATATTATACGTAACATGATGTGTAAAACTAAAACCTAACATATCCAACCATTTAATGTATAAATAATGCTATCCATACATATACTTTTTTTTATAAAAAATCCATACATATACTTTATTTCTCATAAAATAATATCTTACAATGTTATATAATTAAGCCTAATTAAACAAGAGGTGATCATCAGGGTTTTGCTTGTTTCAACACAGAGAAACACAAGTTCTTTGCAATAGGATCGTAAAATAACCCAATTTCATCTCCAACATCAAGCTCCTTCATTCTCCATATTTCTCCAATATAATATTTATCAGATTTATCATAATACCCGAAGATTACCTCGTGCTGGCTCCCCGTATCGTAATCGTCGATCTTGATTTTTATAGGGTCTTTTTTCATTATATTAACCGACTCGCTCAAGTTTTTCACCATATGTGTCTCAACATCGGTGTTATTATCAAATTCCAACCAACCTTCACTTTTCTCTGTTAAGATCATCCTTATCTTCCACAGAGATGTTTTGTTTTCTTCACATATATCTTTCAAAGTAGACGAACACGATGATAACTTTTCCATTTTCCTTTTCTTCTTGTTTTCTATTTATGATTTTTCGATTATGTTGATTTTATTATGGATGTAATGTAACATACATATATATATATATGAGATTTTTTAGATTAGGTGTGGCAAATCATTTATTTTAATTTACTTAAGGAAAAGATTTCACATTTAATATTATCCCATGATGGATATTTGAATTAATTACACATTATTCTTAACGTTAAAGTTAAACATTAATTGAATAATATATAAAATTGCAAATTCAAACCTTACATGATGAAAATCCGAAGTTTATATATAACTTCGTGAATTAATTATATGAATAAGAGAATAATATTCCTTTTGTTACAAAATAAATTTTGTTTTGACATTTTTTCATGTAAATTTTGAAAAAGTTGAATATTACATTATATCTTTACAAAAGTAGATCAATTTCTGGAATTCTATTATATCTTACATTTTTATTACTTTCAATATATGCTAACTACAAATTAATTTATAAAATTATACTTTAAAATCATAAAATAACATTTCCTTAATTTGAACGTGATATCTAAAAAAAAGGAAGAACAATTTTTCGTTTTAGATTTTAAATTTAATTTTGCAAAAGCATAATGGGAAAAGAAATGGAACATAAATTATTTTTAGAGAGTCCACGATTTTCAAAATGTGTGATGATCCACTGATAATTCCCATTCATGCTCATGACAAAATGACATATATCTGAATATGGTTTTTTCGTTAAAAAAAAAGTTTGTTATCAAGATTGAAGACGACAAAGAGAAAACTAAGCAGTCTAATTTGAATGCCAGTTTTGCATGCATTAACAAAAAAAAAAACATTTTGTGTACTCAAAATCAATAAATAAAAGAGAGAGAGAGAGAAAGAGGAAAGACTAAAAGGTTGTAGGTTGGTTATAAGTGGTTGTCTATCTTTTTCAGTCATCTACATTCACATGCACATTTAACTCCTATTACATTCATCATCATCACCATTATACAATTACATTAAGCTATTTGCTGTACCTTTTGCATCACTTGAAGGTCTCTCTAACAGTCCCCAAGTGGGGGGGAGAAGTTGAACTTCTTCTGAAGAGGGAAGTCTCCTCATAATGAGCTTAATTACTATAGCCCATTTAGTTTGCTCGTCCTCATTAACTCCCCCAATTGTAATCTCAAAGATCCAAATGGATAATTTTGACCCACGGTTTTGTGCCCACGGTTTGCTCGTCCTCATTAACTCCGACAATAGTTAACGTCCATCGTAGCACTGTTACTAAAAATGTATGAAAGAAATATCACAACACTATGGTTCGAATATGAATCGAACTTTTTCCAACTCTTGAATTAACCGAAAGTCCTAGATTTGTATGTTTACCCCTTTTGTGGATTTGTATGTATTTCTTTGTGGGATATCTTGTAGGATTGTATCCTCTTATGGGGGTTAGCCTCATTTAATTAAAATTAGGTATGGGCAAAATACTTGAAACCGAAAAACCGAACTGAATTATAAGGTGCCGAACCGAACCGAATATTTATAAATACTTGAATGGTTCCTTTTATAAAATATTTTGGGCATCCAAACCGAACCGAAACTCAAACGGATATCCAAAATATACGAAATACAGTTATATATCTA
The DNA here is from genome assembly GCA_002933915.1 of Eutrema heterophyllum. Taxonomy (NCBI): domain Eukaryota; kingdom Viridiplantae; phylum Streptophyta; class Magnoliopsida; order Brassicales; family Brassicaceae; genus Eutrema; species Eutrema heterophyllum. The sequence continues at coordinate 243,471 of PKMM01011815.1, forward strand.
AAAATATTATGTATATTTAGTTTTGAAATAACCAAATTACTAAAATTCTAATTATAAACCAAATATATTAGTTATGTTTAGACCGAAATAACCAAAATACTAGAAATATTCGAAAAAATTTAGTAATATTTGTCAAAATTAAATAATTTTTGCAAAATTTAACCAAATTTTATTTAAATTAAATAATTTTTTTAGTTTTTTTAGAGAATTGGGATAAATTCCGGATACCCGAAACCCGATCTGAACTCGAGCGCAACCGAACCGAATCCAATTCGAAAAAGAAAATACCCAAATGAGTTCTACCTTTCTAAAATTTGGGTATCCTAAATCCAGAAAAAGCGACCCAAACCCGAACGGGTATCCGAATATCCATGCCTAATTAAAACATTAGAGTTGACAAAATAATCAGAAACATATCTAAATGTTGGTATCTTTATGATCATTAAATAATAATTGAGGATTGATTACAAAGGCGACACCTTTCAAGTTTGTAACAAACAAACAATACGACCATTAACAAGTCTTCGGATCTTTATCCGTCAAAACAGCTTTTTTTTTGTTTTTTTTGTTGCCAGGAATCATTGTTCCCGTAAAAGTTACCTCGAGATCGCTGATCAGAAATCAGAATTTCGTTCTGCTTTTCATCTTTCTCAGATATCGAGAAATCGTGTTAGAAAAATGCGACACAATTGCTGCCATGTCTCGTTCGCTTCCGTTCTCAAGATCCTCAATTTTCTCCAAGCTTTCATCGGTGTATCCATCATAATCTACTCGATTTGGATGCTCGATCAATACAACCGCCACGTACCCGTCGAACCTCCTCCGCCGCAGCCTCCGGCAGCTTCATCGCCGGATTCTTATTCCTTCTCTAGTACAGGAGCTGAGATCCCCAGTCTTTGTGATTCCTTCATCAATTTCGTATCGGGTATCGTTTGCTCTGGTGGAGATTCGGGTTTCAACCTCCGTTCCCTAGATCTTCCTGCTCCATGGTACTCAAAGTTTCCATTTTTAGGGTTTTCGATTTTATTCTCGCCCTTATTGACTAATATTGTTTATTACCTCTGTTTGGACCCCCAAGCTTTCTTAGATGGATTGTTTTAGAGTCAATTTTGATTTTGATTGACTGTGAATTTTCTTATCCATTGCATTTGATAGGAAACAAATGTTAAAGGACAATGCTTTAAATGCTTGATGGTGATTTTGGTTTTACATTTGTATTAAGCTAAGCTTAGTTTGATGCTTAAAGGAATGTTCCAATGAACCGATTTGGTTGCGTTTTTAATTCAATGCAGGTTCATCTACTCTTTCATGGCGATTGGGATTTTGGTCTGCATTGTCACTATCATCGGTTTCATAGCAGCTGAAGCTATCAATGGCTGCTGCTTGTGTTTCGTATCCTTACATAGATACTACAGACCCTTACTCATTTGCCTCTGTTATTATTATTCTATTGGGATGTTTAATCCTTGATAGGTCTTAGTATTCTATTCTCAAAACTCTTCTCATCATACTTGAAGCGGCTCTTGTGGGATTCATAGCGATTGACCGTCACTGGGAAAAGGTGAGGTGTATTTCTTACATTTGAAGCTTGTACCTGTTGTGTTGTGTTAACGGTCTAAACTCATGTCTCTTTAGGATCTTCCGTATGATCCAACTGGAGAACTCACTAGCCTTCGAGCTTTCATTGAAGCAAACATCGATATTTGCAAATGGGTCGGGATTGTTGTGGTAGCGGTCCAGGTAACTTAACTCAGTTCTTACATTTTCGACATTTGAGCTATCCCATGATTCTCTCTTTTAGATTATTTTATGTTTGTCTTCATACACGAGTTTGTGTTTCAGTTACTGTCATTGCTAATGGCTATGGTTCTGAGAGCTATGGTTTCACCGCGACAATCAGAGCTTGACGATGAGGATGATTATGAGAATCCGATGAGTAGAGCACGGGAGAATCTTCTCGGTCCACAGGCAAACCAAACATCTTCTGGATCAAGCAATATTGACAATTGGAGGTCCCGAATCAGAGAGAAGGTAAAAAGCTAAGTTTCTTGATTATTGAACGGAGTACCAAAGATTTAGGCTTGTGACTGATTTTCTTTATAACGGGTTTTCTTCTACAGTACGGATTGATCAACGGTCAGAGCCAGAGTCCATCAGTTTAACTCAAAAGACTGTGTTCATGTGTTTGGAATCATCACTTTGTTTTACTTCCTCTCTCCCAATTTTTCTCTCTCGCTGTGTTTGTAACTTTTGAGTGTGCATAATATTACACAACTATGTAATCGTTTGATCTTGTTTTTTGAAACTCGGTTTAGATCTCAGCAGCACTGCTTTCATTTTGGTGTTTGTACAAAAGCATTACGAGATTTGTGTTTAAAATGGGAAGAACTGCTTATTGCTCTGGTTCAATAATGGTTACATAGCATTTTGTTTTCTCTCTCAATCGTTACAAAAAAAAAAATCGAGACACAAAAAACTTACACTATATTACAGTTTTATTGAATGTAGTACTACTATATTGTTCTTGCCTCAACTCAAAAAAGGACTAGCCACCAAAAACGGAAAAACAACTCATGATATGCACAAAAAATATGAAGACATCATACCACAGACAGATCGATATATGTACAACGGATACGGTTCAAACTTACTATACACAAGTTTTTGAGGTTCCTCTGAGCTGCTGTAGAAGCGCATTTGGGGAGACTGTTGCTAAACTGCAGACGTAAAAACCATACTATATTATAAGAATAACATCATAAGATAAACCAATGCTTGAAGATAAAATCAGACACAGGATGTAATTAGTGAAACCAACATCACTCAAAACATCCAATGGATTTGGATCGCTCCCACGACATAGAAACAAAAAATAAAGAACACAGGCTTACCTGCCCATTGTGAATGAGAGACACCAATATGTACTTTTTGTACGCCTCAAGAGCTATGGCATTGACAAGATGCATAGGAGCAGTGACAGCCTGAAACAAGTACTTCGGTCGAGTTAAAACTAAAACAAAGTCCTTGATGGCTAAAAAGCATGTGAAAAATTTAAATAGAATGCCTTACATTGTAAAGAAGCTCCAATGATTTCTGGAATCTCTTCCGCCCAATGCAAATCATTCCCCTGTCAAAAGTGCAGGATATCATAAGAAAGTTACTTTTGATATATTAACATAGGGATCAAGGACGAGAATCTAATATACTATAAAAAAAACTCAAATGGATGGATTAATGCGTTGATATAACCATTGATTAAAACAAAAAAGAAAACTGAGAGCAATGAGGGAAACTGCTTACCCATAATAGCAATAGAGAAAAAAATCTCTTGGCTGGTCAACCTCCAAGATATCATCACTAAGAATGGAGACCAGCTTTATAGCATTTCGTCAGCAAACATAATTGAAGAAAATCCGGATGCAATGCAGTCAAACGTTTTGTGGAGACCTGAAGCTTATGAACAGCTTTCAACAGTGGCACCACCCCTCGTAGGGGATCTTTGAGCAGCAAAACTTTGTCTTTCAATCTCTTTCAGAGAGATACAACTGCAAGATCAAAACAATAACATCATCATCTCCCTAAAGATAAGAATAGAGAGAGAGAGACGAGAAAAGATCCCCTTAAGTGTCAGTGATTACATTTCTCGCTCGCTAAACGAATCTGCCCAGCATCACAAGAGCTTTAAAGAATTCTTTTTTTGTCATCTTCTAAACGAGATTACCAAATTAGTGAAGTTTAAGTTCTAGTGCTATTTAGAAAAATTGTCTATAGAAAAAATTATAAACTATTGTCCCGCACATTTAAATCCTAGTATTATTTATATTTGGTGTGAAATTGGCTACTCGACAAATTAACACATCATAACAATGAGTCAATGATATCTATTTTTAAAAATATATAAAAGGGATCAAAGAAAAATAACATATATATATATGTGTATATATATATATATATATTGTCCAAAACAATAATGAAAAATAGAATTACAGAAACGGCCCTTGTTGACAAAAAACAAAGTACAGAAACGGGGCCCTAAACAAACCCTAATAACTTATCTTTCGTCATTTCCTTCAACTATTGTAGGTCGGCGACACTTGTTCTTCTTCTCCTCAGAAAATCTTTTTTTCAGTACAGGTGAAGCTTCCGTACGTGCTTCATATCTAACAGCAATCGAGCCAATATGGAGAGATCATCATCTGATCAGGTCGAAAATGTTGATTGGATCAGCAAACTCCCCAATGATTTATTGCTCGTGATCTTATCGAGACTTTCCACAGAAGAAGCCATAAGGACGAGTGTTGCGTCAAAACGTTGGGAACATTTGTGGAAGCAGATGTCTCATCTCGTCTTGGACATGCGAAGGAGTGTCAATTACAGAGATGTGCTCGATGTTTCGAATCGGGTTGCTACATTGATGACCAAGGTTCCCTTTTATCAAAGTCTCTTCTTCTTCTTTTTATCTTCTTATCCATGTCTTAAATCATCATTCTTCGGTTTCTCAAGATTATAAACAATCACCGTGGACATCTAGAGAGCTGCATAATCGACCATTACTCATTCGGGATGCTGAATACTTGGATTCAATCACTCACCGGTGTAAAGCAGACCAAGCATCTCACACTTAGACACCATCTTGGAGTAACGAACTGGGGAGAATGTAGCGACTTTCCCCCAAACTCATTCTCATATCCAGGCCTCACATCACTCTCGCTAGGGGGATACATACTCAAAAACTCACATTCCTTCAACAACTGCCAAAATCTCAAGACCCTCAAATTCTCATGTATGTTCACAGAGTCTGATGTTGGAGTCTTTAACAGAGTCTTCGCATCTTGCCCTTCCCTGGAGGTGCTTGTACTATGCATCAGTTGCTTCAAACAAAGTGGTCCTCTAAAGATTGACAATAACAGATTAAAGCACTTGCAAGTGTTGTCTTGCGATAAGATTGATGGCATTCAAGTGTCATCAACTCGTCTGGATATTCTCGCCATCGGAAGTCTCTCCTGTGGGAGAGATGACTTTGTCCTCAGGTCCCCTCGACTCCAGTTTTATAGAAACTTTTGGCTTGCAGGGATATGCTTGCCTCACATCAGCTACAACATATCACAGGTGCAAATATATTTTTACTTGTGTTCTCATAAATGTATTTGTATGTATACACACACAAGGAATTAATGGTGTTTGATGTATGATTAAGGAGGAAAAAAACAGTTGGCATGAAGAATTTGTGGTCAACACATCTGACTTGTTAAGATCATTCTTGTCTGCATCCTTGTCGGTGAGTGTAGATTTAATGAATCCAAGAGAAGTTGAGAGGTTAAGACAAGTGTTACTTCTATGGACTTTTAGAATGGTAGAGCTTGAGATCTTATTTAAGGTACGTACATTCATGCTTTTGAGCTGATGACTCATCATGACTATCAAGTCTTAGTCTTTGGAACTATTCATAATTTATGGGCATCGTTGGTATCATGTGCAGAATAACAATGTTCCTAGAGAAGAAGAAGATGAGTCCTCACAGAAGAAGTTGTTGGAGGAGAATAACAAAGATCCGTTCCCCGATGCTGTATTTCGTGTGGATACTGTGTGGATGCATAACTTCAGAGGTTCAGAAGAAGAGTTTGCCTTCGCGTCGCGTTTGATTAGGCAAGGGACGGTGGTAAAGAAATTGATGGTCAAGACGACGTCGTTTCCTGCAAGGAAGAAGTTGGAGATAGAAACGGCAGTGTCCAAGCTACAAGCACTTCAAACGAAAGATCAATGGGAACTTACCATCAAATGTTTCTGATGGACTTTGGTTCAAATCTTTCTGAATTAATTAGTTAAAGATAAAACCATTCTTTTTTTCCTTTTGGTGGCTGTTGTTTTGAATGGTATTTAGTATGGGATGAAACTTAACTGGCAAGTGAGTTTTAACTGAGATGACAAATTTAGTATTGCTATTGCACAGCTCTTGACAAACGTTTGCAGCTTCATTAGCTGACTTGAGTCTTTCCATATTCTACGCTTACGCTTCTCCTCTACTGGACAAGTTCTTGAGCATCGTTGAAAGTCGAATACAAACACCTCATACTTCACTTGCCTACATCAGGGAGTTTCTCGGGTGAACCATTTAGATCCCCAGACTTGACTCATCTTTCACATAACCACAAACCAAGCAAGTCTTTATCAGCATGATGAGATTCCCGGGCGGTGATATCAAGAGCACACACGCAACAGAAAACTGCAGTAACAGAATAGAAACAAATAAAAATTAACTGTCCTTTACCATGTGATGTTACTACGAAACTGTCCAATACTATCTACACAAGGGTGTAGGAATAGCACCTCAACTACAGAAACAAAAAACCATCATAGTATCTGTAACTGGTAATAGTTTAATAGTAGTGATGGGATCAGTCTTGTTAACTCAGTAAAGTCATCTAAAACACTGATTGTAAGATAACAAAAAAAACTCAAATAGCATAACGTACTCTGTCCTGCATGGGATTCTGCTCCAGGTGTGCACCCGAAACCACCATCCAGGTTTTTGCAGCTCACAATGTAATCAACAGCCTTCTCCACATTGATTTTGTCAAGACGTTTCACAGTTGAGAGAGACAGCATTGTACGAAAACCTACATAAACACATGCTTTCTTTCTTATAAAAAGAAAAAGAAAAAGAAAAAAACCTACATAAACAGCCTTGCCGTTAAGATTCAACATAGAAAAATCACCAACATAAAAATCTTCACAATGTACATAGTCAGGAAGAATACCTCGTATATATTTCTCCTCCTGGGAAGGATCCTTCTTCAGTCTGTAACCCAGAAATATCAAATTGTAAACACGGAAAAACATAATGATATCTACCATAAGAAAGTTGCAGGGCCTTTCTCTTTTCATTTCACCTCATCGATCATTTGACAATATGAAAGTTCCACCATCAATTATAGTGAAGAAGAAAGATTTAGTGACAATAACGAGAAAGCCAAGTGCCAGAGAATACAATTTGATACTTTTCCAACGTCAAGAATGTTAAGTTTGTCAAAGAGGGACAAGATTTGAACAGTGTGTATAAAATAGGTGGATAAGTCCAGTAATATCGGAAAGCCAGCTCAGAAAAGAAGTTGTTTTCTACTTCTTCACAGTGACATCTTATGATGGCGATGATGATGAATCAGGCAAAAGGGTTGATTGGATCAGCAAAAAAAAAAGAAGAAAAAAAAAGACATAGATTCGAGTCAGATTTCACCTGAAGTCCAGGGTGAGTGAGCATGCCGTTGAGCAGTGAGAGCAAGGGTGACATTTGCTACAACTTATTCTAAGGATGTTAGAAATGAAGACCCAGAGACTGAAGGTGGTCTGGGGTCTCAAATATTCGCCTTAAGACTGACTCATATGCGATACCTCATCAAAGATGGCAGCTTAGCTTCTGGTCTATTCCTGTCACAAACTCCTCAGGAGAAAGCTCCTAAGACTTATTATTGGTTTGACAGACGGACTCCCCTTAGGATCCCTCTAAACGCATCAGTTTAGATCAACTTCCGATTTGAACAGCGGTCCTTGCCCTCTATGCCACAACGTCTTAGATTCCCGCAGGCCAGTTTTGGTTCCTCTCACTCTACCTGCCAACGAACCCTTGACAATCTCCACACGAGCTCGGATCACCTCCACACCATCATTCCAATTTCAGGTACTATTTTTTGCCCCAACGAAATTCTCGAAACCATCTAGGCTCTCATCTCACGACGCAGTTTCTTCATGCTCCAATCCGCCTGATTCGTAATTTGCACAGTCAGTCGTTGATATGATCCGGGTTTCGGTTATGGGCCTACATTGGGTTTTATCATTTTGTTATCTGTTTTACCCATTAGTTTCATAGGTTGCCGAATTTGTTTGTTTTTTTTTCTTCTTTCATTTTAGTCCCTATAATTTTATATCTCATAAATATTTCACATATATATATTTATAAATTTAATTATCATATATAAAATTAAATAAACACATTAAAATAAAAATAAAATTTAATATAGAATAAAGATTAATAACATTAAAAACAATTTTTACACAAAAACAATAGATCCTCACTATCCTTGAAATTATGATTTAGTTTGTATCGTTTTTTATGTATATGAATTTTTTTTATTATAATGTAAGTTATGATGAGAGAGTAAGTTATGGGCCTAATTCCGAAGCCCATTTACATAATGAGATCGGTATATATGTTTGTACAGAGGAATACGAACTACGTCTTCTTCCTCTTTCTTTCTTGATCTCCATTGTAAACTCTCTCAAGCTTCTTGTAATCTGTAACTCAATCCAGCTAATAGTGAATTCCAGGGAAAAGATTCTGAAGGGAGACGTACCCGGTTTCGGGGAACTCCATAATTGCCTGTGTCATTTATATTCTCTTTCTTGAGTCTGTGCTCTGTTCTTGAATCCGTTAGAATCAGAGGACCGTACATCGAGCGAGTGAGAGACAGAGTGAGCAGCGAAGTTTAGACAGAGAATCGGTTCAGGTATTGCGTGAGTATCCGTATCAAAGATGGATGCTGATTTGCAGAGGAAAATCCTGGAGTACGAACAGAAGATCTTTGACTGCGAAATGAATCACAAATTCAAAATTATGCGTCTCGAGAATGAACTATTTGAGAGGGACAATGAGATTAGACGGGCAAAATTTACACTGTTGCAGGTAAGTAAGTATACATTTTTTTTATATAAAAGAATTGAAAAGAAAAATCATATATAATCAGTTTGAGAGATATCGTTAATTACCTTAAGAACTGACCCCCAAAACGTACGGTTACATCATATTTCGTTTTTCCTTTTACTTTCAGGCTTTCCCAGAACTAATTGGTGAAGATACTGATCCAAATGTTGACGTATTAAGACTCCCGGGACATCTCGATAAAACTATCGTTGAGAGGGCGTGCCTCGAAAAGTGCCTCAAAGATCCAAGTGACCATAGCAATGAAGAAACGAGGAAGGTGAGAGCAGAAGGTGAGGGTAGAAGAGTGTACCTGGAATGGAGAAGCAAAATCAGAGATGTAAATTGGCAGCCTTACATAACGGGGCAGGATCAGGGACCAGGTGACATAGTTCAGGTGGAGAGGCCAGACATTTCGAACATCAAGAACATATACGGAGAAGAGCTATACCATGCTATTAAAATAGCATGGTTGGAGATTCAAGAAGGTAGAAGAACCTCTGTCCACAGAAAGCCCTGGGACTATGCAGCTGGTAGAGAAAAGACACTAACCGAATTAATGATTCCACTTCGAGCGATGGTCCAGTCTCTTAGGAGCAATCATTGAAGGAACAAATGAATGGAACTGATTCTCTTTCCAGGGACTATATATTAAGTTTTTTTAACCCTATATATATATACAGCATATCACGCTTCCAGCATTAAGAAACTTCTCCTTCACTTGAAAGCAGAGTTACTCTGATGATTAGGTGACAGTATGACCAGTACAACGTTGGCCCAAAAGGGTATTAGATTCTCACAGGCAAACCAAACATCTTCTGGATCAAGCAATATTGACAATTGGAGGTCCCGAATCAGAGAGAAGGTAAAAAGCTAAGTTTCTTGATTATTGAACGGAGTACCAAAGATTTAGGCTTGTGACTGATTATCTTTATAACGGGTTTTCTTCTACAGTACGGATTGATCAACGGTCAAAGCCAGAGTCCATCAGTTTAACTCAAAAGACTGTGTTCATGTGTTTGGAATCATCACTTTGTTTTACTTCCTCTCTCCCAATTTTTCTCTCTCGCTGTGTTTGTAACTTTTGAGTGTGCATAAATATTACACAACTATGTAATCGTTTGATCTTGTTTTTTGAAACTCGGTTTAGATCTCAGCAGCACTGCTTTCATTTTGGTGTTTGTACAAAAGCATTACGAGATTTGTGTTTAAAATGGGAAGAACTGCTTATTGCTCTGGTTCAATAATGGTTACATAGCATTTTGTTTTCTCTCTCAATCGTTACAAAAAAAAAAATCGAGACACAAAAAACTTACACTATATTACAGTTTTATTGAATGTAGTACTACTATATTGTTCTTGCCTCAACTCAAAAAAGAACTAGCCACCAAAAACGGAAAAACAACTCATGATATGCACAAAAAATATGAAGACATCATACCACAGACAGATCGATAACGGCTTCCTCTACGAGCTCTTGCAACAATGTCCTTTCAATTTCAATCCCAAAGTCGTCTATTTCAACTTGCAAGCTATGAATCCATGTCCTCCCAACAATCTCGTCCTTCACTAGACTCTCTGCAGCCAAACTGTTTGCGTCCATGTCCTCTACATAGTCAGGCTTGCTAGGCTCATCCGAAACCCAGTCCTTTACCTGGGCCCACACATGCTCCACCAGGTCGAAAGGCAGAGAATCATTGCCCATGCGTGTAGTCGTTGTTTCTGAAATGATGGAGTTGATGCGGTCGAAAATGAGCTTACGGGTTGACCTGTGTTGTCTGCGTTTTCCTTCGTGAATGAACTCCTTGATGTTGTTGTTATCAGGGTTGGTGTATTTGTCTCTGAGTGAAGGGTCTAAGGGACTGTTTGGCAAGTGCCACCACGACATGAGCTGGTCATGAGAGACGGTGCAACCCTTGCTGAAACCAGCAGCAGTCAAGAGCTTTTCTATTAATAAATACCAGTCTTCATCCTCATGGACTCCCACTGCGGGTTTAGATATGTTGTCTGTGCAAGACTCATCATCCCATGAGAGGATTCGAGCGATTGACCCGATTGGTGGTGATTTGTCGATTAGATTAGATTTAAGAGACATTTCCTCTCCTGTTGAGAATGAAACATTTGGATTAGGGCAAGAGGAAAGCTGAGTAACTTAACTCTCTGCAAAAGCTAAGCAACCGTAAGAACTAACCTTGAGTCGTCCATAGCTTGGTTGACCCAGAACATTCTGAAATACCAACACATTCCTCTTCAAATGGCGGAAACAAAACCGAAATTGGACTTGGCTGGTCCTGGTTTTCACTTGTATTCCCAGCCGCTAGGGGCTTCGGTGTAGTCAGTTCCTCCTGCAAACAAATCAAAATGATGCTGATTTAAGCAAGAATGTTCAGAATCATCAATGGCTCATTGAGTACATTGAAAAAGGTTAGAGAATTGGTGGGATACCTCGCCTGGGATTATACTTTGCTGTTGTGATGCATCAGGAGGGAGACAATTTTCGCTGGTTTTCCTGGGAAGAGTCACAGATGAAGGCATTGCTAACTGAGACATACTACTGTACTGAGATGCATCTCTCTTCTCCTTGCTTGCTTTCTTATTCTTGAATGAGAACAAGTTCGAGACTTTCCATGACGATTTCAGGATTCCCGTCTCAGTCAGCTCTTGTGGAGCTTGTGCTTTGGAAGTCCCCGAAACAGATGTTTCTCTATTGAGCCTAACGTCAGAGACTGATTTTGACCTCGCAAGGATATTCAGAGACTCACTTGCCATTTCCACTTGATTCAGATGACTGGTTATGCATGATGTTGACTCTGGTGCTGTTTCAATGCTCTCTTCGTAGGGTCCAGTTGTCACTTTGGTCTCTGAGAGTGCAAGCATTTCCCCTAAGGTGCTTGAGGTTCTGGGTATGTGTTTATGCGGCTGAGTGCTTCCGGTTACTGACATCAACGCCCATCTTTCAGAAAGTCGCTTCTTTGCCTCTCTGCAGACAGATGACTCTGGAGAAAATGAGGCTCGGCTGAAAGAGGAAGGAGAGAAAGGACTTTCAAACCTATTTGGACAGTCCCATGAATGTCTAGAAGCTGGTGACATGATCTCAGAATCGCTAAGGTTTCCCACTGGATCTTCGTTATCAGACTTGTTAAACGAACTGTCATCACCAACATAACCATTGGATAATACAGAAGAACATTGAGTCTCATTCCTGCGGTGACCCATCAAATTTTCGCGCACTTGACGCGTAATTTCCTTTGCCACTTCTTTAGACTCAACATCTCCAGGCTCATCAAAATATCCCCCATTGGGCAGACCCCTCAGAGAGGATGGGGATGATGAAACAGCTTTTATATCTAGAGACTTCCCTAGACTAGGCTTCAACACGACAATTCGGGTTGGCTGCACATGGTGGTCCTCGGTTCCCCGGTTGACATAAGATGACGAGTAACCCAGATCACGGTTTCCCCATCCACTTTCTTGGCTTGATGAAGCCAATTTCTTAACCTGCTTGTTCTTCTTCCCTTGAACCACAAATTTTTCAGTTTCAACAGCCTTTGAAGGTCTCAATACTGTGATGTGCTTAGCCTCCGAATGAGGGGGAACAGGCTGAAAGTCGGAAAGATGCTGAGAGAAAGAATTTGATTCCTGGAGAAGTTTAACAAACAAATCCTTGTTGGAGCTTAAAACTTCAAGTGCATCTTGGAACTCTTTGGATGGGTGAAGACTGTCATCTGTAACAAGGCGTTTTGCTTCTGCGAGCTTTTGACAAACAAGTTTCTTAGTGATACTTTCATCATATCTTCCTTTTCTAGGGGAGCTATCCCTTGAACGACTCACCTTCTGAGGCGACTGCCACATTTCATACACATCTTTAAATTCTCTGCTGAGCTCCTCATATTTCCGGACCTCATTATCCATCGACGTCACCGGATGATTCAGCGAAGAGTGTGAATAGCTTCTGGATTTGCTTCGCTGTGTAGCGGATTCCAGATGCAGCTGGGGAAGTGTTTCCAAACCCATCAGCTTAGCAACCACATTAGTTGGGCTCTGTTTAGGTTCGACTTCTTTTGACATTTCACGAGCAATGAGTTTCTTCATCGGTGTACCACTTACTTTGCTAGAAGCACTTCTCCTCAAATCAGACATAATCTGAGCAAACATCAAGTGGTGCAAATAAGGACAACGATCTGAATTATTAAAAAATCTCTGTTCCTGGCATGCATAATATTATCTTAATTATTTAACCAAAATTTACCAATTCAGCTTCTGAATGGCCTTTATATGAAGGGCTTGGCATTGGAGTCGCATCAGATCGACTCCTTGAAAGAGAGGATCCTGCCAACAAACTACCTCGTGTCAATAACACACATGGTGCAGGAACATCTTACCTAGTGTCAGAAAAATAAATAAAATACATTTGCGATAATAACACAGAGTTGCTTCCTTGAGTTAAAAAAAAAAAAAAAATTGACTAGTGAACAAATCAGTCACAGAGGGAAACAGTCATTACCATCACGATGTGGTTTATCTGTAAGCAACTTGTTCCCATTAACAGCTGTTCCTAGATCAAATAGGTTGACCATCCTCCCCAAGCATCCTGGAATCGGACTTTCAATCTTCTGAACCTTTCTGCCTCGGAGCTCATTCATTTTGGTCCCTGCAGTTTCAGAAGCTATTAGTTATTATCTAAGCTTGCACTTGGCTTGGAAGCAGATTACCATGAAAGACAATAATGGTTGTCGGAGGAGAAAATGCAAAAACTGCAATCTAAGTGACACGAAATAGATTGTTGGAGTTGGAATCAATCTTTTAGGAATCCTAGAGAGAGAGAGAGAGAGATAAGATACAAACTTTAAACCTAAGAGATCCAGGAAAGGGGAGGAAGGTAGAAGAAGAGAGAATTTGTAGCAGCAAAGAAGAATAGGCCAAGCATAACAAAACAAGAAAATTTGGTTAGAAAAAAAGGAGAATAAGATTCTGTAATCACAGGGACACTTCATAGTGTCTGAACAAAAGGAAAGAAGAACCAATGAGCTATCACAATCAAAGACAGACACTTTTACACTCTGAACAAACTAAAATTATAACCCAACGTTCGCTTACCCTTTATAATAAGAAGGAAACGGGTTCTCGGATCCTCAAGTCCAAGCAAATCCTCAGGCACAGTGGATCTGCATTTACCAGATTCTAGCAATCAGTGATATCTCTAGTCTCTATGAAACTCGTATATATACAAACTCAAATCTGTCACTCCCCAAAAAGTAATAAATGCTACAACTTTAATTGAAAAAACAAGCAAATCGACAAACAAAGAGTAAATCAATCCAGCCAAATTAGCTTATTCAATCAGAATTGGAAAGAAACTGTAATTTCTGCTGCAAGCAAAAAGCAAAAATTAAAAAAAAGAAGCTAATCGGTGCAGAGAGAGAGAGGGTAAAGATCAGAATCTATTTCTAGTAAGAAGACAGAAAAGCAAACAAGAAATCGAAACGAGAAAATAGGAAAAGCAACAAAAAAAAAGCATCGGAAAGTGAGATCAGAGGTAATGACTCAGACATTTTTTGCTTTACTCTCGGGGGAAGAGAGAGAGAGAGAGAGAGACCTGTAACTATGAGGAGGTAGCTAGATACATCGGAAACTCCGCCGGAGAAGATGCCGCCGGAGATGAAGTAGCCAAATCTGCCTCTCTCTCTCTCTCTCTGGGTATCTCCACGCGCTCACCGAGTGGGAAATGGCGTCGGACGCGAAAGGGATTTTAATAAAATAGAGTTAATTACAGAATCTCACGTACAGACAAAACATATGATGAGACTAGAGAGAGAGAGAGAAGAAGAGAGGAAGGAAGAAAATGCTGCTCTGTACTCTCCCCTTCCCTCTTTTGTGTTCTCTTTTTTGCTTCCCAATTTTTTTTTTTTTTTTCCAATATCTTCTCTCATGTCTTTTGGTTTTATTACAATATACAAATTCAACTGAGATAAGGAAAGACATGAGAGAAGATATTGAAAAAAAAAAAAAAAAAAATTACCTCGCTCTATTCTCATTCCGCCATTTCATCAACCATTTTTCAAAAAAAAAAAATTCTCATGGACTTCAAATATAATTTGTTTCATACATTATCGCACATTCGCACTAACGATAATACACGTAAAAAACGCACACACTTTTGTTTCCAAAGTTAACAAATTTCTTTCTATTAAATCATTTTATCTTAAACATATTTCACTTTACAATAAGACATTTATACGGAAAACACAAAACAAAACTTCAATACTAAACTATCCAATTATAACAAACGAACAAAGTAGATTCTTCGTCTAGATGTAGTCCACAAAATAAACGACCATATTATCCGAGGAATCAAGAAACATGTAATAAAAAAATAGAAATATACCAAAGCTTATTCCAACCACTTGGACAATCATATGACAACAGTAATTTGATCCTTGGGAGGAAAACAAAAACACCACAATGAGAATTAAAAATGATTGACGGTGACTTCAACTCTCGTTTCTGGCTTCTTCTGTCGGTAGTGATTGGATCCGAGAATCAGAAAAAACGGTCAGTTGATCTGTGATAGTTTGACAAACAATAGAGGGAATTTCTGCAGCCGTCATGAATATTACCTCTGATAATGGCGGCAAAATCAACGATTCTCAATTTTTTTTTTATTAGAGTTTTCAGACGTCTCCGACTTCTGAATGAATGACGTCCACACTTAAAAAAAGTTGATTCCATTTGATGAATTGTTAAATCTAATATTGGAAAATTGGACTTGAACCGTAACAAAACCTTTATACGTGTGCTAAAATTTCATTTTCCTGTACAATTATAAAAAAGTTTTAAAAAATCTGTTCTTGCGTGAATCACACACTAGTTCATTATAAAACTTTGTTGTGTCTAAAGATTAAATGCTACATCGGGAAATCAAATTTATTGATGTAGTTTTGTAAAAATTCAACTATATCTAACGGTGAGAAAAAAAATCGGTTGCAGATCAACTTTTACTAGTACATACATTTGTGATCAGTGTAAGCAAGCAATATAGTCAAATATTCTTTAGCA
Source organism: Eutrema heterophyllum (assembly GCA_002933915.1). Lineage (NCBI taxonomy): Eukaryota > Viridiplantae > Streptophyta > Magnoliopsida > Brassicales > Brassicaceae > Eutrema > Eutrema heterophyllum. The sequence goes on from PKMM01011815.1 coordinate 259,219, forward strand.
NATATATAGTCAAATATTGTGTATAGTATTAATAAGATGAAAACGAATTTGGTTCATATAGTCAACAATTTTGTTTAGTACTCATAGTGACCAGAACATATTTCTTTTTTAGGTTGATTTTTAAGTTCTATTATTATTTTTTCCTAGCAACTAAAGTTAAGTAACTGTATTTTTTTAATTTAAATTCGTTAAAGCTAGTCATATTTACATATGAAAAATATTCCATAATATTTGGAAGATGGCAATACGTTTGGAACATTAAATTAATCACATGTTCATTGTGAAGAAAAGAAGATTGAAGAGAGATGTGATTAAACCTTTAATGATTAGGGCTAGAAGCAAAATCAAATGATGATAATATATTCTATTTTTGGTTGAATGGATGGATAGTTCGTCCCATCTTCACATTCACAATGAATGCTTTGATGAACATTTGGTATGGCTCAACAACCAAATCCTTAGTTCAAAAAACAACCAAATCCTTTGCGGGGCTACTTTCACAATTACTATACATTGTATTTTAATTTAATTATTGATACTTTATAAATACATATTAATTTTTTTTTTTTTATTTATTGCTCTAAATTTCATTAGGATTGGTTGATATATATAATACACCATTCAAACTGAACCAATCCATTTTTTATATACTATATAAACTAGTTTCCGGAATCTCTGGATAAGTTCAGCGAAATGAATATAACAAATTTTGAATTTAAAATCAAGCTAAACTTTAGTTTCTATCTTTTTATGTATTTAAAAGAACAAACCGAGTAAAACATAGATTAAACCTGTATATTTTGAATATCAATTTATGATGTATTATTGGTGGATTACTGGTGGAACGACTCATGTAAAGAAATCAGGATTTAAATTCCATAGCGATTTTAATTATAGTTAGTCATTGTGGATGTTTTAAATGATAGAAACGCTTGGTAATAAAATAAAATTAACATCACAATCATCTTTAAAATGTAATTAATTAAGATAAACATTTTTTCTAATTTTTGTCCATATTTCTATTGGCATGTTGATTTATATACATTTGCATGTTAATACAACAATAGAAGCACTATTCTTTATTCCCACTGACGAGTAGAAACTTTATTAACTCCTAACAGAACCATTTGAACGTAACTTGTCCTTTTTATGTATGGGCAATGGAATGATGATCCATTTCTCTGTTGTCAAATTACTATTGGTGATGAATATATATCAGTCTTCCAATCATACAATTTATTGTTTTGTATACTATATTGTTTAATATCTAACCCTAACAGGCTCTTTGTATTTTTCTATATAACCGATGAGAGCTTAAGATCGAAATCTAGAATCTGTAAAACATGCGTAAGCCATGTAAACTATACAGTCATAAAGGAGACGATGCGCCTAACTAACAAGAACCGATATATGGCTTCGACTAATAAAAACGATATACATAACCACTTGATCGACTACTATCGTTTGATTGGTTCTACATGTTTATAGGCTACATGTTTACATAAAAATCGGGACCAAATAAAAGAAAATCTGAAATGGACCAGCCAATATATGTATCTTTAATCTCAATTAATAATAATTTTAAAAACTATATTAAAAAGAGCAATAGAAACGTAGAGCCATAAACATTATTGATTTAACTGATAATAACTATATAGAACAAAAGAAATCGCCTAATGACAAATTTTATCAGTGACAAATATTTTTAATACGTCAAATCCACCAAATATACTCAAATTAACGTTTCACATATTTTTATTAGTTTTTTGCCAACTTGTGAATCACAACTTACGACAATATATTTGAAATTGGACAAAGAAAACACTATATATTTAAAATTATTAACCAGTTTATGGTGATCTAGTAATTGAGAATTTACTTTGTTAGTTAGGGATCAGAGTTCGAGTTTTTCACAATGATTTAAATTATGGCTGGCTACATGTGGACACTTTATGTGGCGAGGAAATCCGAATTTACACAAGCTCTGAAGATTAGTCTGGATTTTGGCCTGAGATTTTCTGATTATTAAGAAAAATATATAGTGATTTAAAATTACGACACTATATAGTAAAGATTTACATTTTTTTGGTTTTTATAAATAAATAAGACTTCGGCGAAGATGGTTATGAAAACAAGGATTAAATGCAAATGTCTTTTCCTGAAGATTTATGTAGTACTTTTTTTTTTTTGGTTCAACATTTATGTAGTACTTATAACTTAATATCTTATGTTAACTTTGAGGCCCTTGTGTACCTTTGAATATAGTGAGTTTACAGTGACGGGACCCCTACCAAAGCGAAATCACAGACAAGCCATAGCAGTCCACGTGGTTTAGTTCACACTTCCATTATCATCTTCCCTCCGGTTCGGCTTCACGATACCGGTATAGAACTAAACCATCAAATTATCATCAGGTTCGTAGAATTTGAATCACACTAAAACCAGATTTATGTTAAATCATTGGTTAGTTTGATTACAGGCGTCCACTAAACAGCGTAACCAACCAATCACATAGGTTGGGGATACGCCAGTTGGATTTATCTCTGAGTGTAATATTCTCCTTTAATAACTGTTGTCCAAACGTGTAATCTCCAAAAAAAAATTGTTATTGACAAAAAGAATATAATAAGAGATAAAAAAAATAGAAGTTAAAACCACTTTGATTGGTCGCCCATTTATCTTTCTTTTGACAAGCTTGAACATAATTTTTTTTTTACAAATTAACATTTTTTGGGTAATCTCCAATTCTATTTTACCACGCAACTGGAAAAGAATAATTGATAATAAAATTAAAATTTTATGGAAAATTATAAAACACTATCGATTTATAATTTATTAGACCCAAAAAGTACGTCTAATATAATTAATTATAAATCGACAATGTTTTATAGTTTTCCATAAGATTTTAATTAATCAACGTACTTGTTTTGTTCTATTTAGCTCGTCGGAGCAAAAAAAATATTTAGTTGAATGTACATATTCATTCACCGCTGAATTCAGAAGACAACAACGTATCTATATTCTAAGATTGTCATTAACTAATTTTCAACTAAAAAAGAGTAAATTATATACATCAATCAGATACTATATATCTTTTTAAATAAACAAGAAAAAAAATCTAAAATCACTAAAACACAAAATCTTGAAAGAAGCAGAGAAGAAAGGAAACAACATGGCCATTTGATGGCACTATATATATAGTGCCATTTTGATGGCACTATATAATTAGTTTATGGCACTATGTAGTCAGTAAGTGTTCCAATTCATGTGCGTACACCATTACACTCATTACAAGAAGACCAACCAAACCTTATTATTAATTTAAGACTAATACAATTCATAACTTATTATAATTAAACATGCATGTGTTCATATTTTAAATTTTATGACACGATATTTGTGTGCGTTTGTAAGATTTTCTTTTGGTAGTTGTGTCTCGTATATCAATATATGTAGTGGTCTTACAAGTTAGTGTATGCACGAACTAATTAACAATGTGGACAATCTAATCAGATTAACCGGGTTCCGACTTAAGAGATTAGTTACGTCTAATCAAGTTGGTATATGTATTGTCTATTGTAATACAACAATATAAAGTATACACACTAGTTTGGTGCAAGAGCTTTAGGAAGTTGGTGGTTGATGTCGAATTGGTGGGGAGTAATCCAACAAACTGTTGAGCATGAGTGGCATATGTAGGGAGTAACTTTGTAGCTAGAACCTGTCAGATTTGCCTTGACCCTCTTGAGTAAGCATAATCGTGTAAGCAATTTGTAATAATATTTCATCTTTGAAACCCAAAGAATTAAAAAAACAAAAAAAATCTACATATGAATAAATTGATATAAAAGATTTTTTTTAAAACGAAGAATTAAATGAAGTGATGGTTGGTTCTTTGGTGATTAAGACTACATTCAATTGCTTATGCTTATTTCAACATCACTTTGATACTCAACAATATTTTGGTAACACAACACGGGACATGCATCCTAATTCATAGCCCGGCAGGGCTTGCCCGTGGGTTAATTGTCAATAACAATATATCGGGTTTTTGGTGGGGCGGACCGGCCGGACTGAGTTTTTTTATAGACGTTATCACATCCACAGTCATTTTTTTTTTTTTTTTGAATGAATCCACAGTCATAATTAAGTCTCTACTAATCGTTATTCTTTTCACTTTTGCACTAGTTACGACTTAAAACAGAAAAGAATCAAAAGGTAATGAAGAATAAATGAATGTATGAGATATTTGAGGGATTTGTGCTTCGGTAGAAGTTTGCAGAAAAACGTTTACAGAAAAATAATTCTGAAGAACTAGTGAAAATTTCTTGATTTCGTTTGTGATTTCATTCATGATATATGTGTCCAATTTCCGAACAACTTTTGTTTTAAACCTACAAAATATGGGTTTCTAGTGAGAATGGTTATTGATTAAATTATTTCCTTTTTTCACTTGTTGCGAAGAAACCCTGGATGGCTGGATATTTTACCTTTTTCCTCGTATAATTCATTTACAGACGAAATATGAAAGAAGAGTAACAGAATACCACGTCATCACATTATCCTTAAGAACCGATATGTAATGTACACGTGGCATATCTCAAGTGGAGGGAAACGATTCGTTTAACCCAAAACATCTCAAAACACTTCCTCTTTTCTTAGCCGTTCGAACAATATTACAACCAACAAAACAAAACAAGAACCACTCTTTTGTGTCGCAAGAACAATAAGAAGAAGAAGAAACCAAAGATGGCGATGACGTCAGCATCTTCGGTGTTTGTTTTGACGGCCAACGTCACGGCGGCCGGCGGCGCTTCGTCGTCCAGGAACTCCGTGTCTTTCTTGCCGATGAGAACCGCCGGTTCTAGGCTCGTAGTCAGAGCATCCGAAGAGGCGGCTCCGGAAACATCTTCGTCGGAAGGTGCTCCGGCAACTGCCGTTTCTCCGGCTGGGGCTGCTGCCACCAAACCCAAGCCGCCTCCGATTGGCCCTAAGAGAGGGTCCAAGGTCAGCTAATTTAAACCATCTTTGTATATACTAACAGACGCATCCGCCAAATTTACATATCAATCGATGGATTTGTATGAACAAATCTTATTTGAGTTACTTTGATATCTATCCATTGGTAAACGGTAATCCGTAGAATTGTTAAATAATAAAATGATTATGCGATTCCAGAAGCTTTACCAAATACACAATTATGCTTATGCAAAACTGTGACAACAAAAAAAAGAAGGAAATTCACCACATTTTTTCAGTTGAATCTTTCTATGAAATTTCATGGGTTTCCGATTCAAAATCAATGGGCAATGAGTGGATTAGTTTTACTTCCGGCGTCATTTCTAACAAATTCCATCATTTGATTATTATTTAGTTACTACTAATCAGATATAGATGATCTTTTGTAAAAATTTGGGTATTTTCATTGTTTAGAAGTTACGGGTTAAATTCTATATTTATATAAACTAAATATAAACTATTGGGGTTCGTAGGTCAAGATTCTAAGGAGAGAATCCTACTGGTTCAAGAACGTTGGATCAGTTGTGGCCGTTGATCAGGTAACGCATTTAGTTTCCCAATTAACGATCTGACGGTCATATATATATATATATATATATATATATATATATATATCTTTCACCATGCGGGTTTGTATAATTTTCTTACCCGGGTTACAAATGTGCAGGATCCGAAGACCCGGTACCCGGTAGTGGTCCGGTTCGCGAAAGTGAATTACGCCAACATATCGACCAACAACTATGCATTGGACGAGATTGAAGAAGTTAAAGCTTAAATGAGAGACCTAAAAGAATTGTGTGTATTTGGTTTAATGTTTATACCGGTCTATCTGTTTGTAACTTGACCTGAACCGTATGTACCGAAAAGTTTTACCATTATTTCTCGTCATCTGAATCTTGAGTCGGTTTCATAATTTTTTTCACAAACCGCGTTTTTGGAAATATCACCGGTGGGATCTGGTTATATCTCTCTCTGCTCATGTTTAACTCTTAACCCTACCGCTTCGTAAACATTTTCAAACCGGTATAGTTTTGCTCGGTAAGTACCTAAATTACTCAGTTCGGTCTGACTCAGCTAGATACTATAGAAGACTAAAAAAACTTATAATTACGTCCCTAATTTTGAAAGTATTAACTATTTACACTCTACCATCCATACCGTCAAGAAGACCGGTCCAGATTCCCTTAACCGGAGGAAGCTGTGCAACGAAGGCTTGCCATGGAGGATAACCAACTCCACTTCCTCTTACACGCCCGTCCAAACGTAGAGACAAATACCTACAATCAACAACAATTACGCGTCACAGGATCGCAAATCGCGGTTTAAATCGATGCTCTTTACGCGAAGACACTCATATTCAGCTCAAGAACCGATGCAAGTTTCAGTTGAAACCGGTTTCAAATCAAATGCAAAGAACTACTTACACTGGAGAGTCTGAAGAAACACCAGCAAGCTTCTTCTGCTCATCTAACCACCTGTTCAAGAAAAGAAACTAATCAAGAACACAAATTTGACTCTTTCAACTCATGTTTCACTCTTTATATCGAAATTTTCTTACCTTTCCCATTCCGAGATAAAAACTGGAACAACACGCCACAATCTCCTCCTTCTCTGGCTCATTTCTTCATCCGTAGTGTCAGTCTCATCGAACTCCAAAACCGGAGAATTCCCATCCGTAGCATAAGCCACCACAACCACACCTCTCTCAACAAGCCCTTGTGTAAACTCTCTGCTTCTCTTGAACGCTTCTTCGATATAATCTGCAGGACCAGCGCAGATCACAAGCCTAGCCATCCCTCTCAGATCGCCCACCGAGATAACCTTACTGTTCGCTTCGACCCTCATTTTGAGTTTCGCAAGATTCTCTTCCCTCGAGAGCCTAGCCATTTGGGCGTTTTTGGTCTTGTTTTCGCGGAAGTAGAGGAACGCAAAGAGAGAAGCTGCACCAATGTCAATTCCTAAACCCTGTATGATCTCAAGAACTTCGCCTGATCTTGCTGGATTCGCTAGGGCACCGATGAGCCTGGAAGTGGCTATTAGTCCTCCTAGTGAAGCGCTTGCTATGAAGGCGAGGTAGAAGAACATTCGGACTGATCTGAACGGAGACAGAACCTCACTGCGGATTCTGGCATCAGCACTGGAAGCATAAAGCAAAGGGATTTCTTTAAGCTCTCTCAAATTCTGGGAAATCTGATAACTTTCCTAGAAAATGGTTCATACTTTTCCCGGGAAACAGCAACAATTAGTGGGTTTTATGCAATTGTCTTTCAAAGTTTCAACCTTTCATCATCTCATTGAGCATAAATCTTTGCAGCACAAAATTCATTCAACAACAACTTAGAACCTAAAACCCATTATTCATCAAGTATAAAGACGAAACCCAAATTTAATGAAACAGATTACCTGATTTCGGATGTTGAAGAGGGCTCGTCTGCAGCAGAACACACGGTGTTGAAAGACAAAAGTTGCTGCTTTCCAGTTATCGTCAGAGTCCAAAATCTAGGGTTTTTACGAGAAAACTCACGTCTTTCTATATGATTATGACGGGAAAATCTACGAGGAGAGTACAGTTCTTTTGCCTGAATAAGAGCTCGTTTACTCAAATGACAATGATAGATGTAAGCCTGGGACGAGACCAGAGTAGCCATTGGTCTCTGTAGATTCTCTGAAACTTCCTCTGTTCATAAGATGACTTCTCCTTTCATTTTGGATCATGTTTTTTTTTTTTTTTTTCTCTTTTAACTCTCTCTCTCTCTCTATCGGCCTGTGATCATAAACTTGCCACGCCTCTCAGATTCAACATCTCTTTTTGGGATCTTCTGGAATATCATAGGTCAATTTTGAAATTTACAAGATCTGATTTTTGTTTTTTTTTTGTAAGTTTTGGATTACTTTGAAAGCTGGTGAATTCAAGGGGTGAAAAACATAGAGAGATCAACAAATACTGAATTACTACATGATACTATATGTTATTTTGATTAATTATATTATTTAAATGAAGGTTCAATGTGTTGACCAAAAAAAGCAAAAAAATGAGGTTCAATGTTTACAGAAGAGAGAAAAAGTAGTTAAAACTCTTCCAAGCTCTATATGCAAAATCTCCAAACCAGTTTCATCATCTCCTCAAGTCTGACCGGTTTTACCGTTGGCTTCAGCTAACATCGGTTCCAGTTCTCCTTTCCTGTTCAGCTTCACTGTATCTGTAGTACAGCAAGAAGAAAATATGCAGAGAACTGAAGTGAGAAAGATCCAAAACTCTTGTGAATCGCATAGAAGTGGGAGAAAGTTTTCTCCTTGACTGTGTAAAATCTACGAAGAAACCGACAGGCAGGCGAGAGAGAGAGAAAGTACCTGTGCAGCCACCAATGTGCTTGCCTCCTGGTCATTAGGACAAAAGATTAGACACTGTTATGTCCTATCTTAAACCGAAACCATATTGTTCTTCTTTGGTGCATCTAAAGATTTCATCTTTTGAAGCAGAGCATAAGGAAAAAAGGCTGTATATGCGGCTGAGTTTTCAAGCAATGCATTCAATTCAATGAAGATATGATCGATGCAAAGGGATTAAACTACTTACCGACGAACACATTAGGAACAGTGTGTTGCCCAGTTAGTCTTTCCAGTACCTTCTGCAGTTGTGGCCCTTGTGGACCTGAAAATGAGCCAGAGATTCAAAAATAAGGACAAAAGAATCCGAATCACCAAATATTTTGACAATTGCATCTTCAACTGTTATCAAAGAGAGACACATTTACTAGAGACAAAAGCTAGATTAGTAATTCTACAAGAAACAAAAGCAGATTATCACAAAACCAAAGTGTAAGTTTCTAAACCCAAGTCCAGAAACAGAAGTTAAAGATAAAGGATATGAACTAATTCGAACCCGATTCATTCAACGAGTCTACAAGATCACAACATTAAACTAGATTAGCATTGTGCATATGAACCAAATGCAAAGGTTAAACGCAATACTAATGGATACTTCTAAACAACTAACAAGCATTCTTTCATCATCTATCTAAAACCATGACATAAAACTAGTAGGTTAATATTATCATTCTCAAAGTCTCAAATCAAATTAATTAAAGCTAAGACATGAAAGAAAAAAAGAAGAAATGTAAACATACCAAGTTCATCCAATTCAATCACCAGTGGCTGAACTCCAAGTCTCTTGAACAATGTCTTCACTTCAGAACAGTATCTTCAATACACACCAAACACCAACAAATATATGTTTAAAAATCAAGCAGGAGTCATAATTTGTGTTGAGAGAGGCCAGAAGAAACAGTAAGATCTGAAGAAGAGCAAAAATCATTAGAAAATTTAAGTAAACTTTACATGGATATGAACAAAAACCATTCTCCAATCGAGCAAAATTGAAAATAAATCCTAATTTAGATTATTTGAAAATCCAAGAAAATGAAGAAAAAAAAGAAGTAAAACCTACGAGCACCAAGATTTGGAGTAAACAACGACAGTGTTGTCAGTCACCGTTTTCTTCACGCTCTCCTCCATTCTCGATCCAAAGGAAGAAGACGAAGCAGACGAGGAAGAAGAAGAAGAAGAAGAAGAAGACATGGCTCGAACAGAACATGTCTGCTTTAGACATCCCTTGAAAGGAGATCCGACGGAGTTTCTGACGCCGCCGCTTATCAGAGTGAACGAATAAGAAGTAGAAGAAGAGATTGAAGGAATCGGATCTCGTGAAGACGATGCAAGTTTCAATGGGTTGAATGCTGTGACTGCCATGGCGATTCTCAAAAAGTCGACAGATTCTTGGAGCTTCTTTGCGTGGTACTTGTTGTCTCTTTTCCTTTTTTTATTTTGTTAAAAAAAACAAAACAACAAAGCTGAAATTTCGTGACCAAGAAAAGAAATCTGAAATTTATTCTGCGGGATTCTCATACTTAGTGGGCCTTTACTACTATTAATGGGCTTTCATTGTGTACAAAACTTTGTTAATTTATAGTTCTATAGAGTAATGGGCCTAATAGGCTTTATAGAAGTTCCAAACAAATCATACCTGCGAACGATAAAAATTATTGACCCACGCTTCTTAAAAATTCTTTGTGTGTGTGTGTGTCTTTGTATGTTATATGTTAAACTATTTGGTATTTATCTTAAAAAGATATAAAACATTTTGGAGTTTTTTTTTTTTTATCAAACATTTTGATGAACGTTTAAGAAAAACAAAAATAAACTGAACGTGCGTGTAGCCATTGACCATTGTTCAATATTGTCTAGTTTACATTGAGCCTATAATGTTTTGGCTTGTCAGCAAATCGGAGAACTATTCTTTTTCTTTCCAACGAATTATTATAGATTTCACATTGGGAATTCAATCTTGACGAACTTTGTTTGGCAAGGTTAATTTTATCGTTCTAATCCGTGTGTGATGACACAGTGATATTGGATCAATATATATATGGCCAAGGGCTTAAACTCGCTACAACCACATGTTCACATCTATTTTGTGTAAACTCTGCACATGGGCTACTTGGTCATTTGGATTTTGAATTCGGATGTTTTATTCGTGGTGAACTTGCGAAAATTAAACTTCTTAAATTACCAAAAAGTTTGCTCACTTCCAAAATTGGTCAAGCGTTTTTAGAAAAATTCGGATACCCGATACTAAATCCAAAAGTTTTGTCGTTTTACACTAAGAGGCAATAACAAATACACTACGAGGCAATAACAAAAATCGTGAGTAGTTTGTAATATAAAAAACAACTCACCTATGGACCTACCTTGATGTAAGATCATGTGGGGACTTTTTACTAGTTGTAACGTCATGGGTTCGAATTATTTCAATTTTTCTCAATTTGTTTTGTCAATATCCCACCAACATTTTCTTCATTCATTTATAGTCCAAATCTTTGTTCTATTGACATACAGCATACATATTATATATATATATATATATATAGTATATATGAACACATATTTGGTATGTACATGATATATTTAATAGTATACCACTTTAATTATAAACAAGTGTTATAAAACTGACTAAAAGAATTGGCAAGTACTCTCACTCTTAAGGTCCTTGTGTTAATTGTCCGTGTCCATCCATGTCACAAATCAAATACTTTAGAAAATTCAGATATATGTATCCAAATTTTATTCCAACGAATGAATATCTTAATACTCATATATATCAGATTCAGGTATTTTAGGTATTTAGTTCTGTGGGATCTCAGGCATTATATAATAACCTCAATTCTTCTACACAAATTATCTAGTCAACAATAATGTGTTGTAAACTAAGTTTGTGTTTGCTTATACAAACCTAAACATATATAGAAAGAAAAAAAAAATACTTTACACACGAATTTCTAAATATTTTTTTTAAATTATTACGTATATATATATATATATGTAATAAATATTGTATATAATTACAGTTTAAGACGCTGTCAAAAAAATATATATAGTTTAAGACGCTGTCAAAAAAAAATTATAGTTAAAGACTTCTTATATAAGTTTTAATTGTTGACAAAAACATGTAATTTTTAGGCTCAATTTGAATATTCAAACCCAAATAATTTTTTAGCGTAATGTACCCATACCTATCACTTCTGTAACCTGATTTTCTTGATATCCAAAAATTCGGAAAGGATCGCAATGAATCTCGAGCCGGTTCCGAACTAAAATGCCCACAAAATATACATATATATATATATGCGTGTGTGTGTGGTTTTTTTTTTTTTTTTTGTGGGCTAAGATGTGTGTGGGGTACGTAAAAAGTGATTTGGAGACATGGGTGCAATAATGTTCCATTCGAAATTTACCCATCCCAATGATTAAATCCAGTACGTTTGAATCGTTACTCTTTACGTACCTGTTTAAAGTAAAAAACTAAAATTTGAGAAACTATATTTATCGACGTAAACAACTTATTGAAAAAAACCTTTATTGAACTTGTTTAGTAGTTACTTGTTGGAGAAGTAGTTCCTACTCGTATAACATACATTATCTATATATTTCTTTCGGTGTATATATACCTTAATCGTTGGACTTGTAAAAATGAGTTACTTAATATAAATTTTAAGCATTGCGCGTGTGGTAAATATGAAGTGTTTGTTGGTCTCTTCTTTCTTGGGTTTAGTGTAGAGGAATATTTTTCTTTTTTCACAAGGGTTAGTTCATCTAACAGACATAGGCATGTGAAAGGAACAAACCCTAGTTTTTGCAGACTTTGGTAATTTGTATGATGGACAATATGGGCCCTTAAACATGAGTGATTTTTCCATTCGATAATTTATGACCATTCCCATGTGTTACCCTTTTACTCTTTGTCATTGATATCTTCAAATCAAATCTCAACTTATTTTGACCCATATATACCTACCTTTGTATATTCTAATCAAAAGTATAAGTGTCAATCAAGAACTAATCCCAATATCTAATTGTATCCAGCTAATACAAAATGGTTTTAGAATTAATTTTTTTAGGAAAAATGATTGCTAGGTACACGAAGTCTTGCCCATCATATTATTACACATTCCAATTTTAAAAATAAATTTGTAACTACACAAAGTATTGTAATCACATGGTGACTTGCACCAAACTAACATAAGTTATGTTGCCAACACCATAACTATCGAATTACAAATTTGTAGTGTTAATCTCTGACGGACTTCGTCTAAATCCGATTAAACTGGGATTAACTCGGTTTATACCCAACCTGATTTCAACCCAACCCGATACAAATTGATTTCTATTAACCAAGTTGGCTTGAAATTAATCAGGTTTTGTATAAACTGAGTTAATCGCGGTTTAGTTGGATTTAGACGGATTCCGTCAGAGATAAACGTTAAGAATTGGTAATTTGATGGTTATGGTGTTGGTAATTTGATGGTTATTGTGTTGAGAACATAACTTATGTACTAGTTGGTGTATGTCACCGTGTGATTATAATACTTCGTGTAGTTACATATACATTTTTGAAGTTGGGATGTGTAGCCATATGACGGACAATATATTGTATAGTTGGCAATCATTTTTTTTTTATCCAAACGTTAACGTGACCCAAAAAAAAAAATCTAAACGTACTGTAACTAATTTTTTTGGATAAGGTGTAATCGAGTTTTGGATTTTTGGGGTTAATTCGATTGTCAAACTAGACCCAAATGTATTTAATGATCATGTTAAGAATTTGGTCGAAATAGGTCCAATTGGTGTGATTCACAAATTTAAACCAAAGTGATACAAAATCTTATTACGCAATTTCGAAAAGAAGAAAAAAAAAGTAAATGACACTGTGAATGTAAATCGACGCATATCTACCTGTGTGATCGATCCCTAGCTAGCTATAGGTCTTCATAACCAAGATATATAACTAAGATCTAAGATGATGCCTATCTAGGGTTTTTGCCAATGTAACGAAAATTTATTGAGAAATATGTTTGAATGTGAGGTGACAAGTATGGCAAAAGCAAAGAAGAAAGCAAAAGAGAAATGGTCACTCAAAATCAACATTTCTTTGTAGTTTCTAAATAGGTAACATGAGGTGAGGGTACATGAGGCTAGATGATCACTCATCCATGGCCTTTGAAATAGACTTCACAATGATCACGTACATGCATTATATATATATATATATGTATATATGATCATGTATATAGTCATAATCATCAGAATTTCTACTTCCAAGATATTGTAGACATAACCAATTCAAGTATTTTGGTGGAACTTTAAATTTACTATTTATGGAGCTAGCTGTTTGTTTTTCTTTAATCTAAATATAAAGTCAATAAAGTATGACTTTGACGTCTACTAGAGGACATCCTAATGTGTACATGATTCAATACCTATGTCAAAATGTATCAATAATTTTTATATGAGACTTTTTTGAAATTCAAATAAATTTACCAATAATTTTTGTAGTATGAAACGTTCAACTACAGACTTGAACGTGAAAAAAATATTTGATTTTTCGTACCTATTTACTTCAACGTTTATCGATTTTGCACATTGTGATCATTCATCCATCATAATTTTTTCTAAATACACTACAGAAATCGAGAGGATTTTAAATAGAAACGCTCCATGTAACATGATAACAATTTCCTTTTATTTTTCATAAAAGAGGATAATTTTTCCGTAGAATAAAAATGATAACATATATACTAGCAAAAAATATATATATAAATAAAGTTTTGAAATAAGAATTATTATAAACTCAACATATCAATTGTAATCCATGTTCTAAAAATCTCCGCCTAGCTTCGATTACTCTCCGATTACTCCCCGATTAGTCGCTAGATCCACCACATCCGCCAAACTAGCTTAGGCGGCCGCCTAGTTTTTTTCTGTTTTTTTTTTTAAATTTATTGTTTAACAAATTTTTTGAAAAGTTCTAATTTGGTTTTACTATGTTGTTAGAAAATCATTAAAAATCTAAAAAAATCCAAAAAATCATTAAAAATCATTAAAAAGTCATAAATTTATAAATTTATGAATTAATATGTTAAAAAGTCAATAAAAATCCAAAAACTAGTCCCCGATTAATCCCAGATTAATCTCCGATTTTCGGGTTAGACGCTAAACCCAATCCGACCGCCCGACTAGCGCCTAGCGCAATTTAGAACATTGATTGTAATAATAAATGTTACAAATGCTGTGGTCGAAATTGGTTTTTGAACTGATGGCTTTATCCTTTGACGTTGGAGATAGGCCGATCTACATTTGATGTGACGTTGTAAGATCTGTTTTATTAATGGATCTAAATCTCTTCGTTGGACCCAACACATGTGGGTTTTAAATGTCATCACAAAATTTATTCACTTTTCTCCTTTGTTTTTTCCTAAGAAATTCCACTACATATAAATTGAAATTGTTTTTTAGATTACGGAAGTTCCGTGCTTTCGAATTTCGACCAAAGGGATTATTTGATATTAGACTATTTTATTTTTGCTTTTAAAGTTGTTAATTATATTTTAAGAGAAATCTTTAAACTACAATTTTTTTATAAAAAAATATCAAAAATGTTAACAAATTTTAAAAGTACAACACAGTACCATGAATATGTGATTTATAATGCTCCTATATTTATTTAGTAATAATTTTAGATAAAACATATATTAATATTTTTTTTTGAAAGAAGGGTTAACATATATTAATTTTAGTCCATTCACCTTTCGATGATAGGATTCTAACACGTCTATTCGAAATATGAACTATTTTAGTTCGTTCATCTCTATATAATCCAAATTTTTGTGTGGATTGGTTATGCTCATTTAGATTTACTAAGTTCTAATATCAGTTAAATTTATGAGTTTTGCACATCAGATCCAACGGTTTAGTTCAGGTTTATACACATTGCATACACATTTATTAATTACCAAGTGGTTATAGTTTAGTAATTCTGTTGTTATATTGGTCGACGTTGGACACTGTTTCTATGTGCAGAGGGTTAACAACTAAACATATTACATAATTATTTTGGAGTTAAATTATACTCCCTCTTATCTATATTAGTTGATGTTTAAACAAAAAAAATTGTTTTATTTTAATTGATGTTTTACATTTTTAATGCAAAATTAAAATTTTTATATTTATTTTTGACTATTTATATTCTCCGGTCTTTTTTATCATCGGTTGAATTATGTTTTAATTAGACAATAAATGATGTTTTAATTTAGAAAAAATCAAAAATTTATGATTTTGTGTAATTTCTTAATTTGTGTGTAGAATCTTTAAACATCAACTAATATGGATCAGAGGGAATATAATATTTTTGTGGAGGGTTTTTTTTTTAATTAGAAGGTTCTTGATCGACACTTGTATATTTTCCAGGTCCGAGACCATAACCTATTAAATGATCTTATCCCAAGTGTTATTCAATTTCAATCCTAATGGTTAAAGACTTTTTTAGATAAGTCTAAAGAATCCAAATTTCGATTGAAGAAAACTTTTTTATTTTTTTGATAAAGGATTGAAGAAAACTAAATTACCTAAAACTTAAAGAATGTACCTATTTTCTTTCCGTGCAAAGCGGAAAATCGATGCATGAACCACGACACTATTAATTGCATTAATGGCTCGAACTGAATGTAAAGTGGGATTTAATTATACGTTCTGTTAATTAGGTTTGATAACCTAATTAATTAATTCCAACCCACATAAACCACCTAGCTATCACATGTAGTTGATAATCATTTTTAATTAATTCTATTTACCCTTTGGAAAAATTTAGTTACAAAGTTCTTATTATATAGCTGGTTTGAAACCTTTTTCTTTCTAACTAAGAGATATGTGTATGAAATGAAGAGATGACCTCTGCTTTCTGGCTTTTTAATCAGATGGTTAGATGGTTGCATGTTTTGTTTTTTATGTGAGTTTATGGTTATCTTTTTTGTTAAAGGGAGTGAGTTTATGGTTATCGTAGAACATATTGCATGAATATCAAATTAAGCTAAAAAAAGACATTGAAGATGTTAGATCGTAAGTACTGATGTAATCAGATGATATAATAGGAAACATAAATTGTAAACGGGGAGCTGATATATGAAGCAGGAAATCTCTTGCTCCCAAGCATATCAATCTTAGGATTTCGATAAAAGCAAACAAAAATATCATACTCGTGAGTTTAGTCAAACAAAAACAAAAAGGTTACTGTAATTATTTGTTTTGTTTTGTTTTTGCCAAACTGTAACTAAATATTTAAAAACTGAAAAATAAACTAAATATTTCATAAAATGATACGATAACCATTTTTCCACTAGAATTATACTCCCTCCGTTCCATTAAAATAGATGTTTTAAAAAAAACACACATGAAAACAAATTAATTTTGATTATTAAATGCATCATTTTTTGTGATTAACAAATTTCAATAACTTTAAACCAATAACATTTCAATAACTCCAATTAATTTTCTTGAAATTTATAATTTATCATTATTAACTAATAAAAATGCATAGAAAACCTAAAAAATTTATCTTTGTGAAACAATTTTTTTCTTTTAAAACTTCCATCTTAATGGAACGGAGGGAGTAGTTTTTAAATCTCGAAGTTAACTAACAAACTTTTGTCTAATCCTTTTACCATGGCACCGTAGATACCCATTTTTTCTTGAAATTAAATGTCATATAGTTAATATTCAAGTGTTTCGGATGTAAGAAAATGCCATTTAACAATTACTGGCAATTTCGGGTCTTCAAATTTGACGTGAAGTTGTGCATTTTGGTATATGAAAAAAAAAATTATAAATCATGAGAGAGAGAAAAACGATCAATCGTGTTCGTTCTTAACTTGTAATAAATTTTGGTCCATCCATATTAATTAGTTACTAGGGGTGTCAACCATGGATGAGATCTTGTGGATTGGTCATTAATCGCTTCGCCATAAAATGGTTTAGATTTATAATTTTAAAAGAAAAAAGATTAATCCACTATGGATGGCAGTCTCAAATAAAAAGCCCCAGGTGATCAACACGACCCTTGGACATGATGCTTTAGTTAAAAATAATAATAAAGATTAGTTCTTAGTTTTAAATATAGATGTTTATATTTTCTTAAAATCAATTTTACTAAGTAGTATATTAATATTGACTATTTTTTTACAATTAATTATATCTATCATATTTATAATATTTTCTGTGCAAATTAAATATAAAATTAGTTTTCTATCTTTTAAAATAATTAAACAAACAAATTAAAATTTTAATAACTTGCGAACCAATCCTCAAAAACCGTTGTCATATTGTTGGACGAGATAGGGTTAGTGTTTATAAAACGAGAGCTTGCTTTGCAAAATTTAGCACTTATAAGTTTTGTAAGCTTTTTTGACACTTTTGAAAACTATTGGTAAAAGTAATATTTTTTCTGTACATGCACGATTTTCTCGTTTTTAATCCGAACAGTACAACGCGTCCATTTGAATACATACCAATTAGAAGTGAAGGCAAAATCTGTCATTTTTAAAAAAGAAGGAAAATGATTAACTACTAAGTAAACCCAAATAAAATGACAACTCATACAAATATGTATGATAAAACCGCAGATTTTAACGACCCAACCCGCCAAACTCATTTAAAAGTTTAGTTTGTTACGAATCGGTTTAACATGCTTTGAAAGTTATAAATAGAAAATGCAAATCAAGCTGAAAATAAATAACCTAAATCGAGCTATAACTTCAAATAGACATTATCCTATTGAACCAGGTCAAAGTTAAATTGAATAAAGTCTAAACATTTGATACATACCAAAATACATATACCTCAATTTTTATCAGCCGGTTTCCTAAATCACCGAAAGAAGCACTTGTTAATATTTCAAGAGGACCAAAGCAGTTTCGGAGAGTCATGTTGTAGTAAGATTCGAACCCGTGACTTCGAGAATGAATCCTAATATCAAAGATTCAAACTACTATCAAAAGGAGGTTTGTTCAATACCGATCGAATAAGACATGGCAGAACAATACATTATTAGGAAATTGTATGCAATATAATATAGATGATTAGTTCAAAAAAAAAAAAAAAAAAAGGTGTTAACTATGCAAAATTAGGAAGAAAAATAAAGCTTATACAAAAAAATCAAAGAACCCCCCCAAAAAGTTAATTCGTAAAAGTAAAGAAAGTAAAAAAACAAAAACAAAAGGCCACATCATCCTCTGTTTACACAAAACGCCCAAAACAACAAGTGGAGGAGGTAAAAAAAAAACACACACACACACACAGCACGCTTTGATTCACTTTGGGTCTTCTTCAGGAGAGGGCTCTTCTTCTTTGCTTCTCTATCTGTGATCTATCTCTGTCCTAAAACTCTAATCTTTCTCCTAAAATTAGAACTGTTGAGAGATACATCTTCGATGACAAGCCGTCGTCGTCGAGCGTTTCGTTGGCTGTTTAGTTTCTAGTTTCCAAACAGAGCCTATGTCTTGTGCGATGTTAACCGCGTCCATTGACGCACCTGAGAGCCCTCTCCTCGTAAACCCAACCGCATACAAGCCCGTCCTTCCCTTCCAACCGCTGCTTCCAACCGCTGTTTTCGGGAAACCATTCTTTGCAAAGAACTCACTCTCCTATAAACAAACAAACGCAAAAACCAAATCAGTACATTTGACCCCAAAAAAGACCGATCCGGTTTGTTTAAACCAAACCCGCTTATCAAAATTTCAAATTTTGTTTGGTTTTGTTTTCTCACCTGTAGCCAATATGGGACGTTGCTGCGATAACCAGTAGCGAGTACAACTGAGTCGACGTCGAGTTGTTCTCCGTTAACGAGTTCGACTCGGTTTTCATTAAACCTTTTGATCCCTGGAACCACATCGATCTTTCCTGATCGGATCTTCTCCAGAGCTCCAATGTCAAGCACCGGCGTTTTGCCTTTCGCGCTCTTTAGCTCCATCGGACCCATCTCGGGTCGTTTCAAACCGTATTTCTCGATGTTTCCAAGCACGAACCAACACAAAACCAACAATATCTTGTCTACGAGCCATAAAGGAAGCCATTTTAGCAACTTCATCGCAAGCTCAAACGTCGATTTTCCCATTACTTCTCTCGGCATCACATGAGCCTGAAAACAAAAAGAGAGTAAATTTTGATCAGATTTTTTTATCCTAAAGATCGGATTTTGATCGGAAAAGTTTGGATTTTTAATGACTTACGGAGCTTCTAACGACCATGGAAGGCTTAGCGAAATGATTTGCTAGGTCAAGAGAAACTTCCATGCCGGAGTTTCCACAACCAACGACAAGCACTTTTTTCCCGGCGAATTTCTCGCCGGACTTGTAATCGCAAGCGTGAATCACCTCACCGGAAAAATCAGAAAGCCCTTCAATCTCCGGCATCACTCTCTCCGCATTCTCTCCGGTAGCCACCACAAGCCACCGGCAAATATACTCGACCTCGGAACAAGTCGGCTCAGCGTTCGACACGGTCTTGACTCGCCACAACCCACTGGTCTCGTCGAACCGAGCGGTTTGCACACACTCGTTGAACTTTGGGTTTATCTCGAACCGGGAAGCGTAAGACTCGAGGTAGTCGATGAACTGACGCTTCGTCGGGTACTCCGGGAAGCTCTCCGGGAAGGGCATTTTCGGTAATTGGCAGAACTGCTTGGGGAGGTGAAGCTTGAGACGATCGTAAGTCCGTTTTTGCCATAGAGAAGCAATACAATCTGCTCTCTCCAGAACAACGAAAGGAACGTTTTGTTCCCGGAGACAAGCCGCCGTCGCTAATCCCGATGGTCCCGCTCCGACGATGACCGGTCCGTTGACCCAAATGCACCGGTTAGTTGTTACATCCTGATCGTGATCCATCAAACGAAACATATTCTCCATTTTCTTCTAAGTTTCCTTAACGAGTTTAGTGAGAGAGATAGAGAGAAGTTGAAGGTTTGTACAGAGAGAGAATCAATGGAGGTTATTGGAAATGGTTTTGAAATTGGAATGAAGATAGTGTTTGGAGGTTATGATGCTTTATATAGAGGGAAGATCCCATGTTGCGTTGAATATTATTTCACGAGACGATATTTATTTTAATATTTATTTTGTATAATAATCATGAGCTTCTGATATTTATTTTAATTAATAATAACAGACTATTTCTGAGTATGATTGCTTAGGATTGTAGTATTGATTAGGATTTATTTATGTATATATTAAAAAACTAATGGTGTGTGACGGTTGAGCACAAATAAACAGTGATATTGCTTGAGGACGAAGTAATTATTTTGGTATTGGGAAATACGATTTTCTACCGACCATTACTTACTAGTTTTTTTTTTTTTTTGTGTGGTCAAGTATTACTTACTACAGTTATTACATCTGTTAATTTAAGAAAAAATTATAATAAAAGCTCAGTCTACATGGAAGTGATGGAATTAGGGAGCGACGATGGTGACGCATCTAATCTTCTATGGAACTGATTCTCGTGGGACCCGCAAGAGGAAGCCACGTGGGGAAGAAGAAGATGACGTGGAATGGATGCCCGTGGAGAGGATGAGGAGCCAAGCTGTGTGGTGGTGTGTGGAACCAAAATGAATAAAACCACATCAAACCCATTCCCTTTCCATTAAGCTTCTCCACTATTATTATTTTCTTGGTCCCAACGACATTCACCACATTTTTCGTTTTTTCTTTTATTAAAAATTTGAAAATCCAATTTTAAAAAACTTTATTTGAAAACATCCATAAATAGTATTTTTTTTTTGCAATTCGTAATGATATAGGTACGGAAAATGCGATTTGTAACAACATATCCATGTGTTTTCTGCTTATAATATAAAAATATGAGAGACTAGAGATATTTATAGAGAAATTATGAGAAATAAACTTTTTATAAATTTAATTTGTTCAAATTAACTCACTTCATTTTATGTTTAACAAATATTATTTTTCATTTTCCTAAATATATTTTTAAAGTAAACAAATTTCTTTTTTTCTTCTTCTGTTCTTACACTTTTTCTTTTTTTAAAGATGGTTAGATGTTAGGTTTGTGATATGGCATAAGAAAGTCTTATACTCTCTCTCTTTCATAAACAGTGTCATTTTGACACATTTCACACATATTAAAAAATTTTAAAATTACACTAATATGCCCTTATTTAATGTATCCATAATTCATTCAAAATGATATAAATACAAATGTTATTAGTTTTGGATAAAGGGTAATTTTGAAAATTAGTTTGAAAAGTTGCATTGAAAATGTAAAATAAAAAAAATTTTGAAACAAAAAAATTAACTCTAAAATGACACTCTTTATGAAACGGAGAGAGTATAAAGTTCGTCGCATAATGAGCTTTGGCAAAGTTTAAAACAACAAAGAGAGTTTAATATTTGGTGGTAGGGTTTAGATTTTCTTATTTAAATATAAAAAGTAATCAACATTGGCCATCAACAATAAGAAAAGAATGAACAATAATTTTACAAACAAAAAAGTACATAAAAGCTTACAAAAACTTGTAAAAGTTTAAAAAAATTGTAAATTTTTTAAAAGCACTTCTTAAAATTTCTGAAAACTTACAAAAAGTTTGTTAGAATAATGGAAATATGTTTACATTTACGCAAACAAATCTTGTTATCACTGAAAATATGTTTGGTATATAATCCTTCCGTTTTATTATATAAGATGTTTCATGTACTAATTGTTTTTTGAAGTTTTAATACAAATTTTAAATTTATTTGATATTTTGTAATCATATGCAGTTTTTATTGGTTGAACTTTTATTATTTATTATTTTTGGAAAAAAATAATTTATCAATTTTTATGTTTTAGCTAAAACATTTTATATTTCGAAACGGAAGGAATATTATAAACAAATCTCTAAAAGTTTCTAAATATTGTTAAATTTAATGAAAGTTCATGAAAATGTGTGAAAGTTTTCAACAACTTGAAGAAATCTTCAAAACTTCAATCAACAGTGATAAACTGATAACATAAATAAATTTATTTCAACTCAGTTAGTATAATTGTGCTAACACAAAGAACTGATAAGTATCTGTAAAATCGAGTTAACCAATAGATAAGTTTTTGTAAAACTGAGCTAACTAAGTTTTCCTCAACTGAAGGTTCAAACTTTTTAAAAAAAATTGAAAGTTTTAGTTACTAGATGAATAATGAAGACATGTTATGTGGGTAAATTAAAAAAACCAAAGAATGCTATTTAACCAATTAATTGTCCTATATTTTTACCGAGATTTAATGATTAAATATTCTCAATTAAAAGTGAATAAAATTTATAGTGATCTATTTGTTGTATATGTATCCAAAAATTATAATTATTTTTTAAAAATATGAGCTTTGCACTATTTGTCATTTTCTTAAACTTTTGTAAATTTTTTAGCACTTTTGAAAAATATTAGCAAATATAGCATTTATTGTATTGTACACGTATTGACTTTCCAGTCATAACCTCGAATAGTACGGTGTTTCATTTTGTGTACAGTACTTTCCATGCCAATTAGAACTGAGAACAAAATAATCATTTTATACGCTAGCGGATAAAAAAACGACAAAAATTTAAGAAAAGTAAGATAAATTGACCGATGGTGCGATTAAGTCAAAAAGTATTTTGAAATTTACATCGTGTCTACTAATCTCAACCTAAAGAAATGTCACCTTCTCCAAAATTTTATATGATTTTTCATATTAAAGATTAAATTAGGCAATTGAATGATATCCATCAAAATAAAATATGTGATAGGTATATGATTAAGGAAGGCTTTATTAGCTTTAATAAAGTAGGAATAACACGATTTTAGCTTTTGTAACTAGCTAAGCAATGCTAGCCAAGTGATGGTGACTAACTGCTTCAATGAGATGATCTTTTTTCTCTTCATTGGTACTTGTAATCATAATTGTAAAGTGCATTTTTCAAAATAAACATAAAATCCACTCATATTGGTGGCTATTATTTAAGTTTTTGAGTTTGTCAAAAGAAAAAAAACTTTATTTATATTAGAAAAAATAGAGGATCCCACCAAAACCCACTTGAAGGGAGTGTTGGAGGAAGAAACCTAAAATTAGAGATGTAAAGCCATGTGCATGGATCCTTGGTTTCCATGGAGATTTCTCTTCTTTTCATGTCATAACATTTTGGAAGCTTTGAGTTTGGCATATTTATATATACAGACATTCGCCAACAGATATGTGTATGTATATGCGAATGCGTAAATATATATGTAAACAAAGGATATGTAAAAAAGATATATGCACCCATTTAAATGTTTTTAGCTTCAACCGGTTAGACTAGTGTTATTTTATCGCTATTGGATCGAATTTTACATCTCGTTTGAATAAGAGATTCATTCTTGTTAAACTCATCCTAGGTCCTTGGTCCGAAGGACTAAAATTTTAATAGTACTTCACCGTATTAAAAAAATACATTCACCTTCTTTTTTTTTGTTAAATGCATTCACCTTTTTTATAGAGAATATTAAGCACTTTGGGATATGGGTTACTAGAAAAGCTTATAATTAGGTATGAATCAACGTATTATCATCGTGCATGATTTACGACCACTTATAGTTAATAACTTTTTTTTTGTTTCTGATCACCATAAACGAAACGTACCAAACTCTTTATTATAATTATTACAATATTAATGTGTTATATTCGATCTTAACCATATCTTCAGAAAGCCTTAGTTACTTATGCATGTGATAGAGAGAACGAAAGTGGTCGATCAATTCTCTCACGAATGTCGATCCTTTATTGTACGATTTTTTTTTTTTTTTTTGTATACTTATTTTTGGTTTTTGTCGTTGGATTTTTGTAATGACTTCGCGTTATTTCATTTGCCAGGTATATATTTTTCCTTTTTCTTTTCTATGCCAATTTTATCCAATGATATTTTCTATTTTAATTTAGAGAAAAAAAAGTAAAAAACACCAGCTAAATAGAAAAATAAAAGACTATATATATGAATTCAAACATTCAATATTATGTTTATTATGATGAACTAGTAAATATATAAGTTAAATTAGTCTTCTTCTTTTCTTACGCTTATCATGATAAGAAATTGCTAAAATTTAAACTTAGAAATATTTTTTTTCAAACATATAAGGTTTTAATCATATACGTGAAAATACTTAAATACATAAATAAAATAACTGGTTGCATGTTTCTTTCGACTATTGTTTTACAAATGTATATATGTAGATTTTGTAAATTGTGAATTCATATAATGAACGTAATCCGTATAGTAATTTAAGTTTATGCATGTTTATGCAGTGTAGCACATAAGATTCGAACTCCGTTCTGCTAACACTACAATATAACCTCTCCAGATTTTTCATTCATTTTCTGATGAAAGCATTTTCTTATACGTTGGTTTTACTTCATAATCTTCTATATAAAAAAAAATTGCACTACAACTCAATTTTTTTTTTTTATGCCTCGAAGCTTTGAACCAACGTATATAAACTTGATGGTCGAATGTTAGCAGAAAAAGGGAATTTTTGTTCCTACTGAAACCAATGATCTTTAACAAAATTCATAACGAATGACTCATGAGTATATATATATTTATTTAAATTCATTACAAATGACTCATGCGTATATATATATCCTTCAACAAAAATACTCATATGTTTATGGAACCATTTATCGTTTAAAGCTTCGGTCAAACAAAAAAATATAAGAATTAAAGCCAATTAATTATAAACATATCAAAGTATTAAAGTAAATAAAATATGTAAACGATAATCAATTAAATGGTTAGTCACGCGTAAGGGAGAAAGGGAGAAAGATGAAATCATTGGGATACGAAAACGAATCGTTTCATCACAATTAGGGGTAAAGTGAAATTTGCAGCTCATACGCTGCAGAAAGTTTTTAGTTTACTTAATTATTTTTTAATCATAAGAACCTATATAACCATTATATATGTACGATTTTATGGTTTAACCTTTACGGTTGTCGACAAAAAAAAAAACCTTTACGGTTAGTACGTACAAATTATTCAAGAATACTCCTAAAAAAGTATTTACTCTTCTTTTGGTTTGTGAAGTTGTCTTTTTTATTTTTTTGGGCAAGTGAAGTTGTCTTTAATTATGTTTATTACTGTAGATATTTATTATACAACATTAAATATCATATCAAAAGTGTACTATCATAGTTTTACAATAATATTTTCCATGACATCATGATTCATGAGTTTATGACTACATAAAAGTTTACAATCATACTTCTTTCTTAATAAATTTTAAATTGATTTGAGAAGGATTTCTTAATTATTGAAAATATATTTTTATTTTTTTAAAAGAGAAAAGGGACAGAAATCAAACTGTACATATATGTAAAATGTAAAATCACGCATATTTTATAGTTATAAGTTAAATTATAATCACAAAACTATTATAATCATATATATAATTAAATACGCAAACAATTTTTTTATATTAAAATAAAATAAAAACAATCACCACCTACATTTATAATGTTTGAGTGCTAGGATATTTATGTGAACATGAAAATTGATCGAGTTAAGCGGCCATATAATATTGAGTATAACATAAAGTCTAATGATTTGTATTAAGGTTTTCGATGTATTACTACTCGAGTTCAAATTCGCCATGTTGTTGAAAATCAATTACCCATATAATATCTATCATAATTGATTGAAAAATAGAGAATCATGATCTTAATTATTTTAATCATTGTAATTTTGTAGTCTGTTGGGTGGAGTTTGAATGTGTTAATCTGTATTTTATCTTTCCAAAACTGCTTCTGGTGAACAATTATTAAAGTAAAAGGATATTTATATTTGTACTGCTTATAAAATACTCGTGTATTTTTTAAAACAATGTGTAAAGGGGGGCCATTCCCGAGATTAGAACAGCTTTTCTGATTTAACAATTGATTTTTGCAATGATAAAAGGACTCTTTTCGTTTATTATTCATGTATTTCTTTTTAGTTATATAATTAGTTATTTATTTATATACGTTTGCTTTATTAGTAAATATCTTGTTCATTATACCGCATTAAGTAAGTTCCTTGGAATCATATTCGGGAAAATATGTCCGACGCTTTTGATTGGTCATATGTAAAGTGTACTATAGAATTACAGAACGTTTTGCTCTTGTTTTGAGAAAGAGTACAGAACGTTTTGCTCTTGTTTTGAGAAAGAGTACAGAACGTTTTGCTATTTCATGAGTTTCTTATAATCACAAAATTTTGCACAATCGCGATGTTTGTTTATTTTATTTTCAGCAAATTTTAAAGACAATAGTAAAAAATGATGATTCATATATACTATCATATATGCGTAATGAAAATTTAAATGATAAAATAATATGGCATTTCTAAGAGCTTATTGTTTTTACTATAAATTTTTTAGTTTTACACGTCTACAATACATAATATATACAATTTTTAAAAATGAAAATTTGATAAATATAATGAGATCACATTTTCAAAATATAAAAACATAAAAAATATTTTCTGCCATTTTTCGTATGATTAGTAAAACAAATGAAAAATCTGGCATTTTTCATATTTTCTAAGTTTTAAACGTGATTTTTTATTTTTATCATTAAAATTATCTATCAAATTTTTACGTTTTGAAAGAATTCGTCTATATACTATAAACATGCTAAAATAAAACTAACATTTTTGTATTGTATGGTTATTCTGCAAAATCCGATTCAACTAAAATGTACTCCCTCCGTTCCAAT
Organism: Eutrema heterophyllum; assembly: GCA_002933915.1. Lineage (NCBI taxonomy): Eukaryota > Viridiplantae > Streptophyta > Magnoliopsida > Brassicales > Brassicaceae > Eutrema > Eutrema heterophyllum. Next base: position 286,363 of record PKMM01011815.1, read on the forward strand.
TTATAAGATGTTTTAGAGTATTTTTTTTGATGTTTTGCAAAGTTCTATGCAAAAATTAAATGTATTCAATATTTTGTGACCATTTATATTCTGATGTATCTTTTATGATTGGTTGAATGTTTTAAATTAAAATATTAAATAATATTTTTGTAAGAAAAAAAAGAATTCTTAATATGCGCGTTTTTAACCAAAAAATCTTATAAAATGGAACAGAGGGAGTATAATTTTCTTTACAAAAGAAACATTAATAGAACCAACAAGGATGTATAAGCATTTATCGTTGATTAATCAAATGTTTACTTAGGTTGGACAAGGTTAATTAATATGATTAGGATAAATTATTATAAGTACTAATTTTAAAATGTGTAATTAAAGAAGAACAAAAGGAGGGAGACGACAAAGAGAAGAAAATGGGTGTCATTATGTGAGAATTTCAAAATTTTCAGTGCGATTTGTTTTATTAGCCCTTCGCTGGCAGCTTCCATTCTCTTTCTATTCTTCTATTCTTCCATTTTGTTTTTGTAAATCTCTAAATTCCAAAAGATTCCATAACCACGATAGACCTCTATTTTTTAAAGCTAACAATATATTTTTATAATAGTAGGATTACAAGTGATTAAGATACGCATATCATAGTATCTATATATCTAATTATAATTTCCTGCCAAAGACGGACTCATAGTTTTGGTTTTGAGATGGCAGCAATCGAATATCCGTTGTTAATAGAAAAGGAAAATGGTATTTATAATTATGGTAAAAAAAAATGGTCGATATGAAATCTAAATATTTATTGAATATATTTTGTATGATAGCGTTGAAATCCACGTTGATTTCGAAATATGTTTGTCATCGACTAGAAGATCCAGATACCATAATTGAATTGAATAGACATTACATGTGAAATTCTATTGTTGAGATAAAAACAAATAGAGTTACAAACTTGACGTAATTTAAAAAAATGTTATTTGTATTTTTTTGTGATCCATTTATGATAAAAGGACAAGAATCACAAGACTGTACTAAAATAAAAACAATAAAACCCCACTGTCAATTTTTCCTTACATTTATTTCCGTCTTGTTCTTTGTATATTATCATACATAAAATCAAAAGCAAAATTTCTGACCTTATAAAAATAAAATTGTTTTCATCTATTTTTGATACACAGCTAACTAATAACACAAGGGGAAAAAAATCACAAGACTGTACCAAATTAAAAAACAACAAAATACTGCTGTAAAAATTTCGTTACATTTTTTTTTTTGTGTGTATTATCTTACATAAGATCAAAATCAAAACTTACGTTTTTACAAAATAAAATTGTTTTTAATTTCATTTTTGATACAACATGGGAAAAAAAAGAAAAAAAAAAAGCAATATCAAAAAGACAACATTACCCACCCATTTACATGAAACTTTCCCAATTAATATGAAGGGTAACAGCGTAATTTAAAATTCCAATGTTCCAAACTTTTAATATTCATCATCATCACCATCGCGCCATGTTGCTTTCTTTTTCTGCTTCAAAGTTTTCTTAGAGAGAGAGAGAGAGAGAGCTTTGAACTCGGATCTTGGATATGGCGAGTGGGTGGGTCAAATCGTTACAGTGCAAGTCGAAAGCTTACGATGATGTTTACAATCCGATTAAAAACCCAAACCCGAATTCGAATCCGAAACATCTAATGTCAAGTTACAGCTGCAGGAGAAGCACACAGAGCCTAAAAGACGTGATCGAAACCAAAAAACACAAACCAAAACCGAAAAAACCCAATCCAAAACCGGAGAAACGAGAAACAGACCCGGTTCGAACTCATTCGACCCGTATTCGTTTATCCGGCGATTCCGCGACCCGAGTTCGTGACCCGTTTTTACCGACATTGACGGAGCTTGCGGAAGGGCATCAGTCGCGGAATGTGGTGGAGATTATTTTCCAGACGAGCTGGGGCCCAAAACCGTTTTCGGGTCGGATCGATATGATCTTCAAAGTGCAAAACGGGTCAAAGACTTTGACCCGGTTCGAGGAGTATCGTGAAGCCGTGAAGATTAGGAGCGTGGGAAGATCGCGTGAGGAGAACGCGCGTTCTGTCGCCGACGGGAACGAGACGATGAGGTTTTATTGTTTGGGTCCGAGCTACGGCGGTGGCGCGTGGGGTATTCTTGGAGGAAAAGACGGCGGTGCGTCGATATATACGTTCGCCGGAAGTTGCACGGCGCACGATAAGGCCGGCGGAGGAAAAGGGAGGAAGGCAATGTTGGTTTGCCGGGTTATAGCGGGTCGGGTCTCGAAGCAAAACGAGTTACGGTACGACTCGGATGTTCAATCTCGGTTTGACTCGGTGAGTGGTGATGACGGCGAGTTGCTCGTGTTCGATACACGTGCAGTATTGCCTTGTTTTCTCATAATCTACCGGCTGTAAAAAAAAAACCAATTTTATTTTTATTTTCTATCTTTTGACATTGTAATTTCATTTATCAACGCAATTTTCCCGTTATGTTTAGGGAATTTTTGTTTTCTGATGTATTGGTAGAAAGCTGTGTTGATAAATGGTAATTAATTTTGTTGACCAAAAATAAAAAATGGTAACTAGATTTCTTTTTTACCCACGGGTAATCGATTTCTTAATTAATGCTGGAGTAAATATTGAATATTTCGGTGCGTTGGCTTTTACATTGTCATAAATAAATAGATTTTATTACGCTGTCAATATTTATACAGTTGTTTTAAAAAAAATAAAAATTTATACAGTTGGTTTTTGATTCGTACATTCAATTCTTTACATCTATAGTAAATCTCTGATTCACTAAAAATCTCTACATTACGTACTATTACAGTTACTTTCCTTAAAGTGGAAACTATAATTGGAAAATTTCAAATTTTGTAAGAGATTACTTCAAAAGAAAGAATAATCAGTGTAAAGTGATTCCGTTTAAAGAGCATTTGTAAAAGAGTGCAAAGTGAAAAAAAGAAGAAGAAGAAGAGAAAAAGAGTAAAAATTGAAAATGAAATCATGAAAGTTCATTGGAGGCACATGGAGAATATTAGAAGTGATGAAGAAAGATGAGAGGCCTAATCTCAATGATATTCAACAGGCCCATTGGGCCCATCAACTGATTTATGGATTCGGCTCTAAATTCTACCGAGTCTCAAAACTGTTTAAAAATAACCAACTAATCTTTGACATGTATTTCACATAAGTTGAATAAGAATTTGAAGATCATAGGACCCAAAAGGTTGTTACTTTCTCCTCTCAATTCAATCAGTGATCATAAGCTGTGACCCGAAACAACTATGTGTTAAAGCTAAAACAATGGAGCTATATGTCTATAAAACCGCAGACACCGAGATTTTCAGCATTCGGTTTATCTCCTTGTTCTACCTACATACCCCTGACTCGAACCTTTGTTGTTTCTCGGTTTTGGTCTGCATTTTCCATCGCTAGTCTTCCCCTGCATCTTCTTGTATTCTTTCGATCTCAAAACCGTTTCCAAGATGTTTATATCTTCACGGATCTCGTGTCTAGAAAGCGATAAAAGTCCCGGGAGTATCTCCTTTTGGAAGTTCTTCATTCTCCTCCCTCTTCTCAGCTTGACTCCAACCTCTTTCTTGTTATTGAATTCATCTTTGCCTTTTGATGACACACAACATACATCTTCAGGGCTGGTTTCGTTGATTCCTAAAGTGTGAAGCTCATATGAATCGCAATCGCTGTTAGGCCTTGATCCAGACTTTAATGGAAAGTCCTGACTTTGAATATTGAGTGAAAGCGCTGAGATGTGGAGTAAACATTCAGCTGCCATTTGAATTACTTCAGACGAATCTTCTCGTTCAGTCCTCGAGTTGTTTTCCGTGGTGCAGCATGAAACCGGAGATGCGGTAATGTCTTTTCCATGGACATCATCTAAACAAATTGGCGTAAGACCATCTAAATCGCTCTTCTCGCTACTCATTTCCTTCTCCTGGATGTATGGAAAGTTCAAATCTTGGAAGAAGCATTCATGATGATTGGAAACCGGCTCATTAACCGGGGTTTGATTAAGATCCAGCAAACCTGATCCACCTGAGATAAGCACTTTCTCACTTCTCTTGCCAAACCAATTTGTGTCGGATGCTTCAATCCTCGAGGGAAACCTCAAGTCTATGGTATCTTGAGAGCCTTTTGCGGAATACACCTGAAATGAAATTTGATGAACTTTGTATTTTGTTATTTTTCGTAAGAACAAAAGCAACAATAACCAAAATGAACCAAAAAACAAATTAAAACTTGGAATAGTACAACGTTTTCGATAATTTAAGAAAATGATAAGATTTATGAGTTTATAAATACACAAAGCGAAATAAAGTTGGAATCTAAACCTGCTGCCCGAAGAGAGTGAGCATTCTAATTTGTTGATTTTGCTTAAATCTTTCTTCATACGATTCAGTACGTGTCCTCGACAGTATTTCATCCGTGGACAAACTGTGGAAAGGCATCGCGACGCTTCTTGTCTTCCCTATCAAATGCAATCAACGATGAAAAATGAGAATGTCCATAAACAAAACATCAACTAAAATATAATGATAGTTAAGAATTGTGACATTTTATAGAAAGCTAACACTTTTCTTGACTCTCTACTCTATCTACATTGCCACATTAATTCGAACAAAGAATCGCGCTTAAACCTGATAATTGAGCCCTTGCAGATCCCAAATTAGTTCATTAACAAAAGAAAGTTAGCTACTAAAATGCATAAATATCATTTATGGATGCATAGCTTCAACTAGCTACTAACATTGCAAATATAAATGACTGAATGTTGTTGAACAGAGCCAATGTCCAGAATTCAAATCAAGTACCAAATTTGAAGAAGACATTTTTGTTTGTTTTTCTGGTGATCTTAAAAGGGATCAAAACCATCAATCATATCTGAAAACGCAATAAATACGACTTTTAAAGGTTTTTAATCCACAAACCTCTCCTAATTTACATCAATTTCATGAAGGAAAAAAAAAAACCTTATACTGATCATTCACATAGCGAGATATTTATGTTGTTAATCTATATTCTAAACATGCAAATTTTGTGACACTGAGAAAGAAAAACAATTTTGGTATTGAATCTCGATTGTAAGTAATAATTTTACCAGAGCTTTCATCGATGATTTACTACCATTTCCCACAAAACAACAATTAACAGATATACTATGAGGAAAAGCAATATCTTCCCCTTCATTGTATGGGATTTTGGATTATATATGTGAAATACTATAAACAAAGAATCTAGTACAAAGATTTATTTTTTTAAATAACAAAAAGAGGAATTATTATTACCCAGAGAAGAAGTTTGAAGCTTTCAATGGCTAGGTTGACCAACAGATTTATGAGACATGCCAAATAAAAGAAGAGTTTCATGGTCAGAGATTCCATCAATAGTACATGTGTTAAGGTCTTTGTAATGCATAGGTTATAGGAATTGTAGAAGAAATCTTACCATGAGGAGCGAGAAAGACGAGACTTTCTTCCTTTTCTTAGAGAGAGAAAAAGAGGATTAGTGCCGGTTATGGGTTAGCGGGGCAGATTAGCAAATATTTCTCTGTTATTTAATGTTCACCTTTTTTTTTGTCAAATACTTTCTTTTTCTGTGAAAACAAAAATATTTTAGGTTGTAGATTCGTGGATTTTTATTTCCGTTCCTTAATTTTTCTCTAATTATGATTTCATGATTATTTATTGATTTTTGTTTTCACAATGATTATAGTTTTACCACATGTTAAAGAATAGTGAAAATAATTTCAATTTCTATATATATCTTCTTATTATATAAAGGAGAATGTTTCAAAGATAGTAACTCGCAAGATCGTGACACGTGTCAAGTTAATCGATAAGATTTTGACACATGTTTAATAAATTTCTAATTAGATATTGAC
>PKMM01011816.1:0-14777 GCA_002933915.1 Eutrema heterophyllum
ATCCTCCTTGCTTTAAGTGACATCTCAATTTTACTCAAAAACTCTTAACTCACGCCTGCAAAAAAGAATGCACAATCAACATTCATTAACCAAACATTCAAAAACCAATTTGCCAAATTGCAATTTTCTAAAGCTATGAAATCAAAATAGAATACTCAATCAGAAGCAACGCTAATGGATACTAAGATTCAAGCTCAAATCTAAAAAAAAACATGAACTATTACGATTTACGCAATTTCTCCTCGTGTTTAAAACTTCAATTTCTCAATGAAGTGAATCATTTATCAATTCTTATTCATTATCTCATCGATTATCAATCATTTATCAATTCTTATTCAAGCTCAAATCTAAAAAAAAACATGAACTATACCTTCAATTTTTTTGTTCTATACATACGGAGGAAAGAACAAAATTAGAAGGTAGAACATAAGACAAATAACAATCAAGATAAAGACAACAACTAAGAACTTGATAAAGTAAATTATTAAATTGTTTCAGAGTCGAGCTTAACATTACAACCATAGGTTAACTCACGCCTGCAAAAAAGATACACAATCAACATTCATTAACCAAACATTCAAAAACCAATTCGCCAAATTGCATATTTTGATTCCATAGCTTTAGAAAATTGCAATTTCATAGTATGGCGAATTCGCTAAACTCTTAACTCACGCCTGCAAAAAAGATGCACAAAAGATGCACAATGATCAACATTCATTAACCAAACATTCAAAAACCAATTCGCCAAACAATCTAGTTTGATTCCATAGCTTTAGAAAATTGCAATTTGGCGAATTGATTTTTGAATGTTTGGTTAATGAATGTTTGGTTAATAAACGAAGATTTACAGTCATTCATCAAGTGGAGGTCCTTACGGTCCCATTTTCGCTCCCAACAGAGGGTAAGTTCTTGTTTTCTCTATATCTATTTTATAGATCTTCGTTTTGTTGTCAAAGATCTGATCTATTTTTGCCAATATCTGTTTGATTCTTTTTAGTTATATTATGGAGGAAGTAATGGAAATGGTTCGAAACATTCTCATGAATGCTTTAAAAGGCGAAAAAGAGTGGGTTGCCTTTTGTCTAATGGCCAAGACACGCGTGTCGGAGCGTTTAATCGATGTCTTAGTGGTGGGTTATGGTATTGAAATTTTCAACACCTACGTATTAAAAAAAATTACCTAAAGAAGTGTTGGTTCTTGAAGTCAACTCCATTAAGTCTGATGTGGATCTGTTGAAGGCTGTTACTACCAAGCTACTCAAGGAAGATGGTGGCGTACTCAAGGAAGATGGTGGCGTTTATGGGTTAGGTGGTTTGAAATTTAAAAATATATATTAATAGAGTTGTTTTCTTTTGATTTTGTGTGTAATCAAGGAAGATGTGGATTGAAGGCTCTTAAAAGCTACTAAGACAAAAAAAAAACCACATATTCCTAGTAGCTTTCAATCTAAGTTTCAAGAGACAAAAAACTCCATTAATATATATTAACTAAGAGCTTCTTAGTAGCTTTTTCGGTTTTTAAAAAATAGCGTTGGTTTTTCGGTTTTTAAAAAATAGTTTATCATTTCGAGTTCATATCTATTTTGGTTTGGTTCGGTTTGGATACTATCAGTTTCCGGTTTTTACGGTTTTGGTTTTCTTCGGTTTGAACCCGAATAAAGCAGGGTTACTTGCAAAAATTACTCATAATTTGTAGTAAAATGCAAACATAACCCTTTTTTCTCTATTTTCAACAAATACCAATTTTTCTCCATTATATCCTCACAACCACACCCATTCACGAAAATACCATTATGTTATTAATTTTTTTTGTTTTTTTAAATAGCAAAAAGACACAATAATCTTTGTCATATCACTTATTTACGAAAATGCCATCTTCTTCAATTTTTCCAACCACCATTAACAACCAATTTCAAGCTCTAAATGCTTACCCAACTAATTTTCTAGCTCTAAATGCTCAATGTGTGAGTTCATAACCTCATAATCTTCCATTTCCTCTCCAATTTCATCCAAAAAACTCTCTAATTTACGTTTTAAAAATTGCATATTCATTGATCTTGTGATTTTCGATGATTCTTACATAAAAAACGATTGGGCTTCTTTGGTATTGGTGAAATTCGAAGTTCTGTGCGCTTGGTGAGGCTAAAAACGAGGTCAAACCGAATCTTCAGATATGCTTCGCGATAGCAAACTTCACCTGAAGTCTACTCTTCATCGGAGACTTCAAGTGAAGTCTTCTAGTCAACGCAGAGGTTTGTTTTGCAATTGACCATTTTTAGAGGTTTTCAACGGAGACTTCATGCGAAATCTGCGAATTCTCCTTTGAAAACAAAAAAAAAATCATGCAGACTTCATGCAAAGTCTGCGTAAAAACGAAATTAGTTTTGCATTTGACAAAAACTTTGACTTTTTTAGAGCAGACTTCACCTGAAGTCTTGAAAAACCAGACTAACATAAACTTCGATAGTCCAAATGCTAGAGAATAATTTAGTTACACACTAACTTAAGAGTCCATCAAAACATATACAATTACGAGCCAATGACTCTCTATTATGAACTTCCGCATACATACTCAATCTTTTGGTCCATTAATTAAAACTTTACTCATGCTTGGTAGGGCAAATGATCCAGCTTAATAATATTGAAACAACACTCGTTATATTTCTCTTCTTCTTTATCCTCTTCGAGTACAAAAGAAGTGAACTTCTTCTCAAGTTTCTTCAATAGAGGTTCACCTCGAGTGGTCGTGGTTCGGGTTAGAAGCCGGTTTCTTATGATTTTGTCATCGTCTACCGGATCGAATGCATAATTAGCCTTACTTCATACAACCTTTAATCTACCAGAAATCCTCCTTCCTTTAACTGACATTTCAATTTTACTCAAAAAAATTTTAACTCACGAATGCAAAAAAGATGCACAATCAACATTCATTAACCAAACATTCAAAAACCAATTCGCCAAATTGCAATTTTCTAAAGCTACGAAATCAAAATAGAATACTCAACCAGAAGCAAAGCTAATGGATACTAAGATTCAAGCTCAAATAAAAAAAAAACATGAACTATTACGATTTACGCAATTTCTCCTCGTGTTTAAAACTTCAATTTCTCAATGAAGTGAATCATTTATCAATTCTTATTCATTATCTCATCGATTATCAATCATCTATCAATTCTTATTCAAGCTCAAATCTATAAAAAAAAACATGAACTATACCTTCAATTTTTTTGTTCTATAAATACGGATGAAAGAACAAAATTAGAAGTTAGAATGTAGAACAGAAGACAAATAACAATCAAGATAAAAACAACAACTAAGAACATTGGTAAAGTAAATTATTAAATTGTTTCAGAGTCGAGCGTTACAACCATAGGTTATTATTGGACCTTAACCTCATAAGTCCCATTTGATACAAAAATATTCTTCATATCCCTCTCTTATTCTCAATACCCCCATATAATTTTTTCACCACTTTACCCCTTTATTTTATCTTATTTTAATACCTTTTTTCAATCACAACTACAAAGTGGACCCCACATATACCCATAAATTCTCTCAACAATATTTAAACCAATCCCTTAATACCCATATGGGACCCACTTATGCTCCCTTCAAATTAGAAAAGACGTGTTGTTCTCTCTCCTTGTTGATCTATTATCACGCGATAAAACTGGGTATTACCGAAACAATTAGTACTACCGAGACAACTGGTATTACTGAGTACAACTGGTATTACTGAGTACAACTGATATATATTAGAGAACTGGTATTACTGATACAACTCGAGTACTACTATAATTATTTACTAATGATATTTGTTTTTTTTTTTAGGAGACAATGAATAAAACTCGTTGCGCAATCAAATGTTTTTATTAGGAGAGATGTTATTCAAAGGACGTTGATTACATGAGATGGATCTGAGGAGAGGAAGAAATTCACACTTTAGCGATGAAGACATCTATGAAGTAGATCACTTATTATGGGTTGGTTGATAGAATTTGCAGGAAGATTATGATAGATGAAACTACGACGCAATTGAGAATTAGTTACTTTCCATTTGTAGCCGTAACTCATTTCCGCATACTCTATTTTGGTACAACTGGTACAACTGTGGTATAACTAAGTATAAAGCCGTTGTCCAAAAAAATACCAAAATTCTTATGTAACCATATATACAAAACATTGGTTACTAGATACAAATATTCTTATTAGACATCTAAATTAGACAAAAAATAAATGGTTATTAGATACAAAACTTCTCATGTTAACTAAAACTACCTTATACTTTTATGGTTAATGTGTGAGTACTAACCTCATTGTTATAAGAAACAACCAAACAAAATATTTTAAGACATTTTTTGTATGAAACTCTAGTAAATATACTTCAATTATCTAACATCATAAGTACTACTATAAAAAATATAATTTGACCTAAGTACTACTAAATAAACAAGAAAACATGGGTTTGTACAACTATGTGCATCTTAGTACTACTGAAATAATGGNAATAAAATGTACAACTCTGTGTGTTTTTTGTTCATAATAGTACCTAGTAACTCCAGTAGTACCGAAATTATTACTAATCCGTGAAAATATCTACAATCACAAGTTCCAGTTCTAATCATGTACCTAATAAGAAATTTCACAAAATTTCCAACAACCATAAATTTAAAAAAGTTCGAAAAAATAATGTAAGACGGGTTCGAAAAATATTAAAAAATAATTTTTTTTTTTTAAAGTTCCAAAAATAAAAAAGTTCGAAAAAACTACTACTAAAATAAAGGGGACAACTATGTCAACAAAAATTTGGTACGACGGCGGCATGTTTTAAATGAGTTAATTTTATATATATTTTGTTTTTAACATGTGTTTTATGCTGAAAAATAATTTTAGATACCTTCGGATCCATGATTTTTTGTTAGTTCATAATAATACCTAATAATTTTAGATATGTCCGATCCATGATTGTTTTTGGTATTTCTTTCGATTTGTGATTTTATTTTATCGGCGATTTGGGTTTTGGTATCGACGGAGACGGAGAAATCCCTCGTCGTTGGAGCAGTGCGTTGTTCTACGGCCGACGTGGTAACACTTTATTCTCCAGGTCGTGGTTGCCTCTTTCCGGCGAACTTGGGTAAGCCTTCGATTTTTGCATGCTCTGCTTGCACGATCAGAATTCTCCGATTAAGCACCGGTGGAACATCAGCGGTGATGCGACGGAGATGGCGGAGCAGATCGGAGCAGCTAGCGTAGACGGTGGGCACGAGAGGAGAAGATACAGTGGTTGCTTGCGATGTAAGCAACCTCTTTGGTCTGCCCTAGAACACGTCTCCTCGGCTCGGCGGTGTAGCGGTGGATCTCCGACGACAGTGGTATCATCTCTAGTGTAAGGCGGCTGCTCGGAAGCAATGAACGGAGACGGTGGTGAGGTGCGGCTCACACTTCCCCCTTCACGGCCAGAGACAAAACGAAGAAGAAGAAGAAACATAGGTAGATGAAAAGATAAAAAGGTGAGTGCTCTCTCACTTTCTCTTCGACGGCTCAAGCTTGATGCCGCTAGGGTTCGAAAAAGAAGAGAGATCTCTTATCACGTAAAGAAGAAGAAAAACACCAAAAAAAAAAAAAAAAATGAAGAACATGAGGAGAGGAAAGACGACAATGAATAGGGATAGGTTTTTAAAAAGAAAAAAAAAAAAATTTGGGTGTGAGATCCATATTTGGTCGGGTTAGGGTGGGTAACCCTGGTTGGGTATGTAATTCATTAGGTTCATTAAGGGTTTAAATGTATTTACCTGCGTTTGGTTTTAAAAAAAAAATCAAAAATAAATGGTTTCTTATGACAGGGACATTCGAGGGTTTTTTGATAGGGAAAGGGGCATATGAGGTTAAAGTCCGTTATTATTTTTCACACAATTACTAAATACAAAGTTTTCTTTTCAACCGAAGACAATCTATTCATGTTGTGCCACCTTCATCTTCATCATCTCCATCTCCATCTCCTTCTCCTTCTCAGATTGATTCGCCTTCAAATGAAGATTCTTGTTTTAGTTTTTGGGTTTCAATTATAAAACCCAACCAAATGTTAAAAAACAAAATAATTATTAAAGATTCATACCACATATCGACGGCATGATTCTAGCCCTGAGGTACGAAAAAAACAAAGAAGCAATCACGAATTTGTTTTTTGCACTATCTCTAAAAAGAAAAACAATAATAACAAAATCTCAAAATAATATACGGATAATCTCAACATTACCCAAGAAAAAGAGACCCACAATTCCCATGTCAACGATATTCGAACTTACTTTTTCGCCTGCAATTGAAACAACAATCACAAATGGAAACCCTAAGATCCGAGGATAGACACTCGCGAATTTTTTAGAATACATGCGAGAATCGGAGAACGTTACCGCTCCTATTAGAGGTTGAACTGAATTTGCGGCGAGACACGATCGATCTCCCTCCCTGCGCAACGACGGATCTCAGCGGCATCATCGGAAATTAGGGTTCGCTATTATTCTTCGTGTGTGATTTCTGCTTTCTCTTTCCAAAGAGGGAAATATGATATGGTCAAATGGGCCTGCGCTTTCTTTTTATCAGCCCATACTAATGGGCCCTAGCCGAGTCCAAGCCCTAAAGTCCTCCAAACAACCTGCCTAAACTCGTCGAAGAAACCGCAGCCAAGAAGCACCCAAACCTAGGAAAAGCCATTGCTCTGCTTCACCGATGGAGAGGACCCGTCCTCAAGGTCCCCTAGCCCGCACATGCGAGCAAAATCAGTAACTAATTCGGCGAAAAGGAGCACCACCGCGAACACAAAACGACGTTAGCACGGCTAGATCCGATGAGCTCCACCTCCGACACCGAGAAACCTGACTGACGTGAAGCCTGTTGGATATGGGCTTTTCCCCTCGTAATTAGGTCCGGCCCATACCAAGTTCGGCCCGCCAAGGCCCGGTCGGCCTGTCAAACTAAAGGCCTAAAGAGAGTGGACGAGCTCGACCCATTGAACTCGTCCGGCCCAACGAACTAAAGGTCCGGGAAGAGCGAGCCACTTGCGCATTTAATGCGGTAACCATGGTTTAAAACAGACCATGGTTAACACCTGGCATTAGCCTATAAATACCACAATTATACCTCATTACTGGGGGATCCGAAAATTGAATACACCGAACTCTCCGTGAACCGATCAGATATCACAAATCACCGAGCTAACTAAAGACGTTCAACCGACCTGCAAGACTTCGGACCGAGCTCGGAATCTTCTACTCATCCGACCGGATCCATCGTTCAAAACAGCCACCTCGACTAACCTATCTCTGATCTAGTTATCAACAATTAAAGAGTGTTAAAATGCATCCCGATCTATTTTAGCCAACAAGCTTTGCTATTGCCTTTGTAATTTCCGACCTCTTTAAGCCAACGAGCTTCGCTCTTGACATTGAGACTTCCGACCTGAAATTCAATCTAACGAGTATCTCCTGTGCAATCTAAAAACAAGAATTTACCCTCTGTGCAGTTGCTGATTCTAGTCACCTAGGGAATTACCTGCGCGGGTGGTTTAGGTGACTAGAATCAGCAAAAGCTTTAGACGTATTTACATACCGGATTTGAATAGGTAGGTTTGCAAGAAACCAAACCAGACTAATACGAAAAGTAAATTTGATATCGGTTTACATCGGTTTAGTTCGTTTGCACTTTTTCATAAACGATTTCAAAAAGTAATACGAAGACTAGAAAGTAACACGGTGTTGTAACATAATAAATTTACAGGGACGTTTCCTTTTTCCTATGAATCACCACCAACTTTGGCGACAATAACTGAAGCATAGTGAGCAATGTTAGTCTCAGGGGACTGTTTAAGCCTCGCGATGACCGGGAACAAGTCCGATGACTTCACGAACTGTCTGCAAATCTGATGGTTGGAACACATTTTGGCCAACGAGAATAGTGCGATCTTGAGCGGCGATTCACTTGCAGTCTCTTTCTTGCTTGGGTTCAGGGCAAGAGCCGAGCAATCCGCAACCAGCCTCAGTAACGTCTGCACCACAAATCCCCGACAAAAATAAGAAGCGAAATCAGACACCAGTTTCATGTTTTTGTTTTCACTCTGGCTAAATTCAGAGCCTGACGAGACTATATGAACAACCCTAAACCATAAACGCCTGTACACAGAATCATGACAAGACACAATATTATACGCCAGACTTCTTGTTTTTGACTTGAGAATATCCGAGGTTTTGAGTAAACCCGTTTTAGAAAGTTTCGCTATGGTTTGACTTAAGACTAAGTCAATGTAATAACATTTGAAATTTTAAATGGAGACGAAAGCATTTAAATTTCGTGAGTGATGTAGATACTTAACCTGTAAAGCTCCTTTGGAGACTATATCTTCACAAAGCTTGTTGGAGTTTCGGACAAGGTTGCTCAACGGACCAGCAGCGTTCGCTTTTGTCTTGTCTTCTTCGGCTGAGGTCAAAACGTTTGCTAGCTGCGTTATAGATCGTCTTAGTTCTTCGTACAGCTTGTCACTATGGTAAGCAGCGTTCCCAATCTACAAAAAACAAAAAACGGAAAGGACCTTTCAAGATTGATCAAAAAGTATTATGGAAATGGAGAATTAAAAAAGTTTTGTTAATTTGTGATGTGTTTACAGCAAAGCAAGCGAATTTCTGTGTTCTTTTGTCAGGATCAGTGCATCGATCAATGAGGAGACCGATGATTTGATGTTCCGCCTATACACAATAAACACGCAGAACTTGTAAGAAGGAACACTCTGTTCTGAAAACATAAGGCTCAAAGTAAAAGCTTGGTAATTGTTACTTACGAGAGAACTGTAGAAATATTCATTGTGTCTGCACATGTTTCCAAGAGCACTACAAGCTTTTGCGCGTATATTTGGATCCGAATGAGTGAGAAATTCTTTTAATGGCTGCAAAACATCAGCCTCGCCGATGTATTTATAGAAAGCCTACACGGTTAACAATAGTAACAAATTAGATAGCAGTGTTTACTTAACAATCCTATGTGTCTAAGCAAATAGAATGCATCATGTATTTATTTCGGTTTCATAAATTTAGAGAGTTTACCTTATCCATCCTCGATAGATCAGATATGATCATCAAAACATCAAGTATGACTTCTCTTGGACTTGACTGGTTGAGTAATTTTTTCATTCTGTTGGGATCCAACAGACCTTTGCTAACGAGCTCTACCGCAAGACGCGGACGGCCCACCATTTTGGCAAGAAAAGCAACAGGCCTTACTAGATCTTTTAAATCCAAGTTTTCCAAGCAACGAAGAATTAAACTGGGCACTCCCACCTGAATTTTAATTTTGTACGGCGACATGTCATGGAGATTGATTTAGTTCACAAAATGAGTAGCATTAAGGATCGAAGAGGATACTAGGTGGACAATGGAAACCCAACTATTAGTCACAATAGTTAAAACAGTTTACTTATTGATGCCTATCCTCCATAGATATTTTTGTATGGTAATGTAATGAGCTAATATCAATCCAAACACAAATACATGGAAATTGTTGAACCGGATTTATCTTAGGAATGTTAAATCCGGTTTTCGATTTGGATTACTCGGTTTATGGATTATAGGAGTCACATTGAAATCGTAGTAGTTTTTGTATGGTATCGATTTGAAACTTTGAATACAATATATTTTTTGAATGGAAGGACTTTTTAATAAATAAATTAAAACCGTTTTCCTTTATTGACTTGGTTCGAAAGGTTCTTATTTATGGTTTGGATTTTAGGTTTCTGGGTGTTTCTGATCTTAGTCTAATTTTGTTTGGTGCGGTTTCTATTTTTGCTCTCGAGAATTTTTCTCATAAGTGTGATTGCTTAACGAATAATTTCCTGCAAAGCTATATCCACAAGTAAAGCTTAGTGTTGATTTTTGGAAATAATTAATTATTAATAAAAATTAATAATGCGACCGACTAGCCAAATAGGCTTTATAGTCCAAATGTAGGTTTTTATTTTCTTGAGAAATATTTGAGCAGCATTAGTGTTCGTATAACACACGTTTCTTCGTTATTTACTTGTCTCTTTCCATGTCACAATCTTAACACTAAATATTAACTTTTGAGTGTTTAATTTGAACTTGGAATTCTAATGTTATCTTTTTGCTTTGACTATAAAGCTTTTACTTTAAATTAAACATTAATTTGTTCTTACAAATATATCCCAAATTATTCCACCTTACCCAATATAAGAAGATGGCATCATTTGAGAATATGCGATACATTAATGATGCAAACTGTATATTTTTAACAGAATCAAACTGATAAGTAAAGTAATTACATAAATATTGCTTAATTAACCCGCGGATAGAATTTCAGTGTTTCTGAATTAAAACCAAACTGAATAACTTTGAGTTGTTTCTCTAAAATCAAAAGAGCTTCTTAGTAGCTTTTAAGAACCTTCAATCCACATCTTCCTTGATTACAGACAAAATCAAAAGAAAACAACTCCATTAATATATATTTTTAAATTTCAAACCACCTAACCCCTAAACGCCACCATCTTCTTTGAGTACGCCCATTCACGGATCGTATTCATATACGTTTTAAGTATCACTATTCATTCGTGCAAGATTTGAGCATGACGTTTTAGACATATAAGAAACAACATTTATACTTTACAATGTGATACAACCAATATACAACAATTACTCTCTTCAAAACTTTACTTCATTCAATACTTGAGTACGCCACCATCTTCCTTGAGTAGCTTGGTAGTAACAGCCTTCAACAGATCCACATCAGATTTAATGGAGTTGACTTCAAGAACCAACGCTTCTTTAGGTAATTTTTTTAATACGTAGGTATTGAAAATTTCAATATCATAACCCACCACTAACACATCGATTAAACGCTCCGACACGCGTGTCTTGGCCATTAGACAAAAGGCAACCCACTCTTCTTTCGCCTTTTTAAAGCGTTCATGAAAATGTTTCGAACCATTTCCATTACTTCCTCCAGAATAGAACTAAAAAGAATCAAACAGATCTTGGCAAAAATAGATCAGATCTTTGACAACAAAACGAAGATCTATAAAATACAACCCACTCTTCTTTGGATCCGAATGAAGATCTATAAAATACAACCCATTCTCAGTTATTTTAGTTTTTGATGGGCCAATGAGTTTTTTGGTCTGAAAAATATTAATTTAATAGTACATGTGTATTGGTCTGAAAACGGTACACTTATAAAAATAAATTCTTAAATTTAATAGTACATGTGTATTGGTCTGAAAAATATTAATTTTCAAAAGAAAAAAAACATCAAAATTTTAGTTTTGATTTTGTCGAAGCATATTTCTTGAAAAGAAACACAAGAGAAAAAACGTGTAAATATTTCATGTTTTAATCTGCATCTATTTCTTTCTCCGTGTAACAAGTGAAATTGCATTTTAAACTATGCCAAAAATAAATAAAGAAAAAGCTACATTTTCTAAACATGTAAAAATTGTTTTGAAAAACAGATACAATGATTTTTAAGTTTAGACAGATCTAGATTGAGAGTTAAGAAGATCTTAAAAAAATTGTATGATTTGGGTTCCTTGCTTTCAATCTAAGTTTCACATTCTCACGTGATGTAAATTACAACATTGCCCTTATTTTAGCTCGTGAGATTTTTTGATTTAACAAGATATATTTGTAAATTTCGATGATCTGATAAATGAAAGTACAGTTGGTGGATGATGTCAAAATGTGTACTCTGTTTTATTTTTGTAGTAGTTAAATAGTATTTCAAAGATGTCAATTTAGAACCCGAATATCTTCTTACTAAGGGTCTTCAATATGGATATCGGTTCGGTTTTTTTAGTTTTTTGGTTTTTCGGTTTTTAAAAAATAGTTTACCATATCGAGTTCATATCTATTTTGGTTTGGTTCGGTTTGGATACTATCAGTTTCCGGTTTTTCCGGTTTTGGTTTTCTTCGGTTTGAACCCAAATAAAACATAGTTAAATAGTGATTGTATGGGTGAAAAAAATACACGAACAACATGGTGAAAGACAACAAATTTCAATCCAATATAAACTCCATGATTTTTCAACTGAGAACATAATCAAATTAAAAACCAAAACATATCATACATATCAAAAACAACAAACATAAAGTATTAATTAAACAAACTAATTAAATAATTAAGTTTTTAATTAATTATATTTATTAATTAATATACTAATTGACAGTATAATATATACATAAGTAACATATTATTAATATTTGATGTATATGTATATGTGATTATATAATATTATTACTATTTTATTATACTAAAAAGAAAATAAACGGTTTAATCGGTTAAAAACCAAACCATATCCGAATCCTGCGGATTCCATAAAGAAATATTCATTCGGTTTATATAACATATCCAAATCCATCCATATTGTTCTATATCGGTTCGGTTTGATTCGGTTTGTCCATTTTGAACATCCCCACTTCTTACATTCACTATGGTTTGTTCGGGTTTGGATAACCGGAGAAAATACTGTTTGGGTAAAAATGAATGAACTTATTTATCCAGTCTGGTAGAGGCCCAATAAGGCCCATGTACTTTAAAGAGTCAAAAAGTTGTATGATTGTATCGGACCTTGTCGAAGATACCAACATAATCAATTATTTTGAGATATCATCAAAAATTTATCTAACTTTTTTTCTTTGTTTTTTAAATTAGAGTTCGTATAGAGGCACATAAAATGTGATAATAATATAATTTGGTGATAGAGTACCATTTGAGTACTTGTTTTTTTACTACACTTTAAACTTTTTAAAAATATGAATTTATAATAATTTACCTAATGCATAGTTTGTTTATACATTTTATCTAGGAGAGTTTTGATATAATTCAAGGTTTTTTTTTACAATAGTATCATCTATGTATTCTATATCATACACCACCATATCTAATCTGCATTTGTTCATGTGAAAACGCAGCTTGCTCTTCAAGATGAATTTCTTCTTCAGAGTGACATATATATACAAGGATATCTAACGAGCAAGAATAAAGCACAAACCTTTACATAAACAGAAATTCTCCTCTGCACTTCTATGACCATTCTCCTTAACCACCTTTGGAAGCAAATCATACTCTCTTTCACTCTCACTGAGCTCACCGTTCTCTTCTATATGTTTCTTGCCCAATGCTTCCTCGAGTAACTTTGATAACTCCTTGATCTTCTTCTGAGAATCATCATGTTTCACTCTGAGTTCATCGTTCTCATGAACAACGCTTTGGAACTCAGTTTCTTTATCCAACATTTTCTCCTTTAGTTTCAAGCTTTCGGATTTTGATTCCCTTAGAGTTTCCAGAAGATAAATCACCTCATCTTCCACTTCTTTAAGACTATCTCTCATTTCGGATTCTTTCTTCCATGCTGCATCAGCTTCTTCCTTTTTCCTTTTAACAAAATTTCCCAACCTGTTCATTTCTTTCCCCATGGAAGAAACTTCTTCATCAAATATCTTTACGTGATTCACCAAACCGGCTTCTGTCATCTCCCAATCTACCATTGAGCTCTCGAATTGTTTCTTGGTCTGTTCCACCGCACTGACAAGAACATCGATCTCATGTCTCGCCTCCTCAAGCATTTTCTCATACTTCTCATTTGTTGCTTTAATGACCAACTTCAGATCTTCTATTTGTGTTTCGTAATCATGATCACCTTGACTCAACAACTTCTCTTTCAACTCGCGTGTTTCACTCGACACTTTTTGCAATGCCGAGGCTAAACTCTCCATTGCCTTCTTACTCTTCTCCTCTTCCTCCTTTGACCTCTCCCGTTCTGACAAGATCTTGTTTTTCTCTTCCAAGAGCCTTTCAACACTTGAAGTAGCCTCTTGCTCATTCTTAAATGTCTGATTCTTCTCCTCCTTCACAGTTTCAAGCTCATTCTTCAGTTTTCATGCCTCTTTCTCAATCTTGGATAATTCTTCTCTGCAATCTCTAGCCGGTTTTCAGATTCCTCAAGATCCTCCTTTTTTCTAGCAACCGTCGTCTCCAATAACCCGATTTTCTCTTTAAGATCAGTCATTTCAGATCCCATAGAGAAACCGAGGCAGATCGCTTCAGCTTGTTAGCTTCCTCTAACTATTCCTCCAATTCTTTGGCTTTGTTATGCCACTCGTCAGCAGAGCCTTGCCCATAAGACTTTGCTATCTGCGCAGCTTCTAAGTCAACCTTAAGCCTCTCAATGATCATCTCTCATTCCTTGACCTCTGCTTCAAAACTTCTTGCTTTCTCAAGCTCTGTTTTCAAAACCACTATCTCTGCTCCTAGTTTTGAGGCAATCTCGTTGTTGGAGATGTTTTCCTTTTCTCGGGTTGACTCAAGCAAAGCCTTCAACCGTATTAACTCCGCCGACAAGATTTCCACTCTCTCTGCATGAATTGCAGCCACCTTAGTAGCATCATCTGCCTGACTCAGAACCTTACTCTTGCCATCATTAGCTGCAGCCAATTCTTGATTGACTTTCCCCAGGGGTTACCAAAAGAAGAGCAGCTGAATCTGAAGCATGTTGGTTGTTGACATTCTCGAATTCTTTATTCAATTCATCTTCTTTTCTCCGAAGCGCCTCTATCCCCGCCTCAACAGCTTCGAATTTCTCAATTTCAAAATTCTCCTCAGCCATTTTCTGAGCTTCTAAAGCCTCATCCAGTTTCCCAGATGCCTCCTCAGCCTCATTCCACGCTTCTTTGAGTTCATCGAGTGCTTTAGCCTTTTCGTTCCCGAGCAATGCTATCAGCTCATTC